>JAXGGA010001396.1:0-155178 GCA_038373865.1 Uloborus plumipes
AAAAGTAGGCAAACAACGCACTTTGGTTCAGTTACGAATTTATTAGAAAGTAAAGGTTTATTTATTACTTATTTATTTAGTTTTGTGTTGGTGCGCCTTCCTTCAAAGACTAACATTTATCTCTTTAAACGTTTTCAGTATGCCATCTCTTACATATTGTCGAGCTTGTTAAGATATCACCAGTTTCTTTCTGCATATGTGTAGTTTTCTCGTCTGGCTTCTTTTAAAGCTTCTTTTCTTCTTTTGGATTTGCTGTAGGTCAGTGGTTCCCAACCCGGGGGCGATCGCCCCCACCCAAAATGGCAATTTGGATTTTCAAAGGGGCAATAAATTCTTAAGGGGTGATAGGGGGCGATGGGTATTTAAAAAACAATACTGCAGTAATAAAAAGGGTAGCGAAAATTGAAATCGTAAACATGTAGGAAACCAGTTGTTCAGAGTTCAGGCAATTAATCACAAGTTAAAAAAGAAACTAATTGAAGTTTAAGAGCTTCTTCCTTGTTCTTTGGATGAACTTAAGGATGCTTCCTTAAGTCTTTTGTCATTCATTGTCAATTTTATGAATTTTCAGATTTTCAATTTTCTTTCCTTCAAATTTTTACTTTGAATGATTCTAATTCCTCCAGATTCCAGTGTAGAAAAGAAAATAATTTCTTGAAAAATGTATTTCTGTTTTTTGAAAAGAATGTCAATAATGATCTTAGTTAAATGTTTCCCTTCAAATACTTATCAGTTCACTTTGTGAAAGAAATACAAATTAAAGGTATTTTATTTATTTATTAATATTTTTAGTTTAAAAGTGATTGGTTATAATTGATTTATTACGGACATTTTGTTTCAAATAAAAGTTAGGTCTTATATTTTCAAATGATACCGATGTTCATTTGCGCAAATTATTTTTTCGAGGAAGAAAGGGGGGAGGGAGGGTGGTAGGTGTCAGTCATCGTCTTGAAGGGGGAGGGGGGGGGGGGGTTGAGCTCAAAAAAGTTCGGAAACACTGCTGTAGGTGAAAGTGTGCGCAGAATTGAAGTTTTTACATGTATAAAAGTGAAACACGTACTCTCCTCCCCTTGTTCTAATATCGATAGATTTCAGACACTCATTTTGGGCTCTCAAACGATGATACAGATGTGGGGGGGGGGGGGGGGCTAAAACCCCCACTCAGTACCCTTCGTTTAGTCAGACATTGCCGAAAATAGTATAATAGTTTACGTGCCAAAAAAGGCGATTATGACAAAAGAAAACCACCCTGAAAGTTATTTCTGGGTCTCAAAAAACGCATTTTTCAATGTTTGAGTTGAAACTCCGACTCACAGAACATGCTATCTACGACAAAATTTGTGCAAAAAAAAAAAAAAAAAAAAATGTTTTTCCCTTGGTTACATTGCAGCGTAAAGATATTTATTTATTTATTACAAAAATTTCCTAAACCTGTCTGTATTTTTACACCACAAAATTTACTTTGAGCACGTAAAAATTCCATAAACGGAACAAAATGTTTCAAATTCAATATGCACAAGTAAATAATTTTTTTGTTTTTTTAATAAATAAGAGCTTTTATTCGCTACTTTATAGAAACTTCTTTCAAAAAAAAAAAAAAAATTAACCAAATCATAAAACTGCATCCCTTGAAAAAAAAAACGCCATAAATATATCTCATGTTCCGAACAGCGCTGACAACCGAAAAAACCTGAAAAAATATCATCCGCATCACGCATTAATAGCATGAGATAAGATTCTCTGGATGTAAAATCATAATTGGCTCACTATAAACTCGAAGAGGAAGATAATTGGATACGTAGAGCACAGCCGATGGCTGCATTGGATTAGAGATACCGTTGTTCTGAACACTGTTCACTCATAAATTCCGCACTTAATTTTGAATTTCTGCTTATCAACTAGCAGATGAATAACTAATACCTTTGTAGCATAGTAATTAGGTATACTAATAATAAGAGTGGAGAAATAAGGGGTCGGTTAATTTTGGCGCATCTTAATTTATAGCTCTGGTTGAGTTGCTCCCTCTACTGCAGTATGGGATGATTATACTGTCGGCCCCGCTTGAACGAATATTGTCGGTTCCGAGAAATATTATTCGATTAAGCGGGGATCTTTAACATTATGTCTATGGCTTGGGCTCCGGGATGTTTTATTCGTATAAGCGGGGTATTCGTTTATCCGTCACCCGATTAAGCGGGGACGACAGTACTGTGTAAAACTGTTAAAATTTAAGATACTAGGGGGCTCCGCCTCTGCTCGCTTCGCTCACCCCCCCCCCCCCGTTCGTCGCCTGCGGCGAGTACCTCACCGCTTACCGCCGCTCGATCACCAACCCGCTTCTGGTGGTTTGGAGTCCAAGCGACTATATGCCACCGAATACGGCGCTACGCTGAAAAAGAAAATAGTACCCCCCCCCCCCATCTTGATGTTAAAATAATCATTTTCTTTAACTGAAATACTCACATACCCTTTAAAAGCACAGTAACAGTTCCTTCGCCCAACAAATAAAAAAGACCCCTCTCTCCATCCTGATATAAAAAATGAAAAAAAAAAAAAAGTGTGCATAATTAAAAAACATAGTAAAATATCTAGCGCAAACAGAAAATCCAGCTCCTTTCCCTCGCAGAAAAAAAAAATAACTCAAACACGCAATGTAATTCATATGAAATCACTTAAACAAAATAAAATACCGTAAGAATAATGACACAACCTTTCTTAAATGTTAAAAAAAAGTTAAGAAAATATGCGATAAAAGCAATCGTGTATATTTTGTTGAATTAAGACGAGCAATAAGCAAAACGAAGAGTCACCGGTTTTGCTTATCGAACACGACCTTGTTAAAAAGTTTTGGAGCAGTTTGGTTGAATGTAATATAATTTTGCTCGAGGTGAGCCTTGAAAAATGGCTAAATTAGAATCCCTTCTATCTCCTGTTATAATTAACGGAGAGAAATGGAACAAATGTCTTCTTTTTCAGAAAAAAAAATCTCTTTCCAACGATATATAACATTAGGGGTGGGGGATTTTTTTGCCCCCTAATTTGGTGAAGTATGTGAAATTTATGCTTAAAAAATTAATTAAAAAAACTAATTCGAAATTAAGAAAAATGGCTCCGAGATGCAAATCTACGGGGCTCGAACTAATTTTGTACCAAGTTTCAAGTCTGTAGGTGCTATGGGGCCGCCTGGACGCAGGCCAGCCACAAACATCCTTTCACAATATCTTTGAGCTTACTTTTTTTTTAATATATAGAGATTATTTTTCCGCATGTTTTTCTATGTTTGAAAAAGAAATAACGACGTGCTGTTAATTTGTTCCACATTTATAAAAGCAAAATAATGCGTTTCTCATTCTGAGATATTGATCAGTTTGAAGTTAGAAATGCAACAATTTTATTCAATGTAATATGCCAACAGCCTGATTATTTATGACTTCAAGAGACTGCAGTTTCGCCCCTGTTATGGATTCCTCTGTCAGGAATTAGCAGAAAGCAGATTTCCTCTCATTGTAAATGATATCGCCTTCAAGATGGCGGCTAAAATTTATGAAGTACACCAATGAGAGTCCAGAAGCAATGGTGCGATTCAACTCAAAAAATGAGTCCAAACCAGGGATGAAACTGCAGTCTCTGGGCGTCATAACAGGGCTAGCGGTATGTAGTATGCAGCTCTGACTTAGCCTTTTCTTAAAGCCGGTAACTTTTTACTTTTGGTTGATTTGCTGCATTTTTACCTCCCCCCCCCCCCCCCCGCTTTTTAAGTAATGCTCGACCGATGCATCGGCGCAGATGAATAAAAAAAGTTCCCATCGGCATCGACCGCCGATGCTAACTTGGAGAAAATATCGACCCATTGACCTCGAAACACATCTAAATGCTGATGCACTGCCGATGGTTATTTTTTTTATGCGGGGGGCGGGGATATCCAAGTTTTCTTGAGAGGGAATTCTATCTTCTCTATTTTTTACTTTATAATATAAAGTATATGTAACATGTGGCCCGAAATTGGGCATCAAGATAAATTACACAGTTCTGGGGTTTGGAATTTTCCTAACTTCATACAGATATCGAAATTTTCACTACACAGCCGACAGTTTCACTTTGATGAGAGTTTTAAGATTTACAGTAAAACCTCCTAACAACGGGCAGTCGTGGAACCGGAAGTTTTGTACGTTATTAAGAGGTGTCCGCTATTAGGGAGAATTACTTTTTGAGTATTTTACTATATCAAATTTTACATATTTATTTAATGCAATATTAACCCATTAATGCCTAGCGTCCCTTTTTTAGGGACGGTCCGAAAAAGGGTCTTAATTTCCCCCAAAATGAACATTTCAACCAAAAAATAGTGTTCAATGAGTACCTCGGTATTGTTTCGATTCGTTATTAACAGATTGCAGCACATAACCATTGTAAAGTGTGTTCTGTAGCAGTTTTAATAGGACCTTTATCAAGAATCACATCGTTCAATAGTTCAAGGAAAAAAGCTAAGTTTTCATAGTTATTCCCAGCTTCCCAGTTTATGTTCAGTGCTGATTTATAAAATGTCTTTTTAATATTATATCGTAGGAAAAAAAAATCAGCTATAAATGTATGTACCCTCTGGGGTCTATCGTAACTTTGAAAGGACGACTTTTCTTTCCTTAATAAAAAATTATTTTTTACATGATATTTTTTAAATTATTTTTCTTGTGAATTTAAAAAATGTTTGTAAGCAGTATACAAAATATTTTTGGAAAACAAATGTCAGGCATTAATGGGTTAAATACGTACCATTGCCATCACGCACTACGATCCTCATAATATGGCAATATTCACTACATCTGGTTTTAACTCATCTCATTTTACCTTTTTGCTTGAAATTGCTACTGTGCCTTTTTATTACAATCCTTTATATCCCCCTTCTCTCTCTCTTTTACCTCATCCTTCTATTAGAAGCATATTTCGGTTGCCTACGCATTTTCCTCCACTTTTCTGTGATTTTCCATGTGATATTTTCTGTAAAAAAGTAGAATTGTAAATATGTCGACGACCCCAATTTTCCTATCATATTTATATACCCAGCTATTATTAAACTATAGCTTGCATAAGTTTCTACAATATAATGAATACTATTCTGTTCCTAAAAAATGCTTAAAACACACACTTCAGCCGCCATTTGTTTTTTACCATCGGCATCGGCAGCTGATACTAACTTAGAGAAAACATTGACCCATCGGCCGTCTTTTAACAATCGGCATCGGTCAAAATTTAGCGGTCGCCACTCGTCACGTGGCAAATAAATAGAAAAAGTGGCGACCAAATATCAGCATTATCCGCTACTTGATCGCCACCCTCCTCAGCGCCACTTGTACTATACTAAAATGCAACGTTTCTTGACAAAAACACCGTGACGTCAGTGTGACGTTTGCGTGACGTTAGCCTATGAAAAACGAGCTAGATAAAACGTCACATCCTACTTGGCGAATAAGAGCAGATCGCTGATTGCTTGTGAGCTCTTATTGGCTCCGCCCGTAGTGACGTCAGTGCCAAGTTAAGTTGCATTCTAGTATAACAACATTTAAGCTGTCAAAAGACACTCCTATTGAAAGTTAAATAACAGACTATTCGCATAACTATACTCGGTGACTTTAAAATAGGCGTATGGAAGTTAGAAATTTTGCGTCGTCTCCATGGAAACCGCACGAAATAAAACATCTCCAAACTTTTTTTATGCACTGATGTTGAGGCATTTTATTTATTTCATGTTTGTCAAATTAACCCATTAATGCCTGACATTTTTTTTTCCAAAGATATTTTGTATACTGGTTACAAAGTGTTTAATGGACAGGAAAAATAATAAAAAAAATATTATGTAAAAAATAATTTTTTTATTCAGGAAAGAAAAATCGTCCCTTAAAAGTGACGATAGACCCCAGAGGGTACATATTTTTTTTACTAAATTTTTTTTTCTGCCTACGATATAATATGTAAAAAGACATTTTATAAAAAGAAATAAAATCAGCAATGAACATAAACTGGGAATCTGAGAATAACTTTGAAAACTTAGCTTTTTTTCTTGAGACTGTGAACGATGTGATTTTTGATAAAGGTCATATTAAAACTGCTACAGAACACACTTTACAATGGTTATGTGCTACAATCTGTTAATAACGAATTGAAACAATACCAAGGTACTCATTGAACACTATTATTTGGTTGAAATGCTCATTTTGGGGAAATTCAGACCCTTTTTTGGACCGTCCCTAAAAAGGGACGCTAGTCATTGATGGGTTAAAGCTTACATTTTTATTTATATACTCATGTCTCAGTTATTTCTTAACGTTTTCTAACAAAGCTAGTCATACATAAATAAAGCAAACATTTCTAAGAAAATGTTGTGTTTTATCAACGTTGATTTTTCAATAGAATAACAGTTTAAGCACTAAGCAATTTTAACCGCTTACATTAAACCATTGTATGCAAAAGCTAAGTGGGGGAAAAAGCCTATAGAGCCGGAACAGTGACAACCATCAGGGGGAAAGTGCGGAGAGTGGGAAAATAATTTCCCTTTGAGCCGCCTCCCCTCGTTACATAGGGTATAACACTGATAATTTTTAGAGAAATTTAAAACTGGTTCGTTGTTAAGTTACTTTTTTTTAATGCAGTGGCTAAAAAAAAGAAGTTCGCTACTATATAAGTTGCTGTTACTAGTTACCGGCAACCAGAGAAATTTTCCAACTTTTTGTTTGTCGTGTCTGTGAATTAGCCGAACTAAATAACTCCATGGATCCTTATAACTGCTTTTGCGATTTGTTGGATGTTATCGTCATAAAGGTCTACAAGTGACGGCAATACACCCATTTCTCTCAGGTTCGCACTTATTGCTGGACACTCAAAGATATGACAAGGTGTAAGCTGTGTATCTGGGCAATTGCAACAGTTTCTATACACCCTTCTACCCCCTCCATCAATCTTCATACCCCTGTGACGGCCGGTTCCCAGCCTGGTTATATATTTTGTTATTGATCGACTTGTATTTATTTCACAAAGCTGGTTTTTCACTTGGATTGATTTATCTCTAAGTTTAGATTTAGCTATTGCGTTTGCATCTTGGAGATAGACACTGTTGTTGTTAGTGGCTAATTTATCATTACCTTGGCTAATTTATCAGCATATTCGTTGCCTGCTATTTTGACATGTGCTGATATCCACTGAAGTGTACAGGTCTTGTTCATAGCCTGAATCTTCTGAAGACCTGAGATGATTTCATGGGTGATAGAAGAGTACCCCTTTGAAATTGCCCAGAGGGCGGCCTTAAGAGTCACAGAAAAACCAACCTTTGTTTTTATTAAAAATAGATACTGATAAATATTTCCTTTTTCTTTTTAAAATACTCGATTTCATTCCTGTTTTTCATATTTGTCAAACGTTTTACTAACTTAAATTAACGAATGATCTAAAGTTTACTTCTTACACCAACTTAATAGTTTAGACCTAAAATACTTACACACACTACAAAAAAAACATCAAATCGTGCTCAACGCATCAAAAAAGAAAAAGAGTTTTCGCAACTATCCTATCTATTTTTGACATTCATAAAATAGTTCTGAATAATTGCTAACATTTCGAACCTCAACAAGATAAAGTAACTTTAAGATAAATAAAATGCACACGATCAGTTTGCATTTTAAGCTGATTCATTTCAAAAAACTGCCACTTTGTTTGAATACAATAATCGTGGTAATTAGCTTCGAACTTTCAGCGGTCATTGTATTCGATGTGAATATTTGAAGACTTCACGAGGGCAAACTTTATTAGTATTCCTTTCATTTTGCTTATTATCTCTTTTGAGACGTGAGAAATAAAGCGTTTGATTTTTAAATTTGGTTTGTTTCTTAATTTTACGCTCAGTCATTTTTACTTTCTTTTACGTAGTATAGTCTGTGGAGTTAGCGACAAAAACAGCCTAAATATTTCACTTCCGGATACCAGTGTGAAATTTGGTACAGAGCTTAGGTACATATATAAGTACAAAAAACCGCCGGGAGACACTTGATCAGGGGTCATGAACTCCCGTGATGACGTCATCAAGATGGCCGCTTTTACAGGTAAATACGTTCGTTTAATTGCTTAAACTCCATCATAGATTACAATATTGCAAAACTCAAAGGTATCATCTGAAAGCTCTTGAAAATAGCTATTTAGAAATATTTAATTTTTCTTTCTGAGGTCAAGGGCCCACCTGTAATGACGTCATCAAAATGGCCGCTTTTAAAGGTAAATGCGTTTGTTTAACTCCCCCTAAAACTCCATCATAGATTTAAATATTTCAAAACTCAACTATATCATCTGAAAGCGCTTTAAAAGATCTATTTCTAAAGATATAATTTTTCTTTCTGAGGTCAAGGGCTCACCAGTGATGACGTCATCAAAATGGCCGCTTTTACAAGTAAATACGTTCGTTTAACTGCTTAAAACTCCATAATAGATTCAAATATTGCAAAACTCAAACATATCATCTGAAAGCTCTTTAAAAAAGCTATTTAGAAAGATTTAATTTTTCTTTCTGCGGTCAAGGTCCCACCTGTACTGACGTCATCAAAATGGCCACTTTTACAGGTAAATACGTTTGTTTAACTCCCCCTAAAACTCCATCATAGATTCAACTATTACAAAGCTCAAATATATCATCTGAAAGCTCTTTAAAAGAGCTATTTAGAAAGATTTAATTTTTCTTTCTAAGGTCAAGGGCCCACCTGTGATGACGTCATCAAAATGGCCTCACATGACGTCATCACAGGTGGGCCCTTGACCTTAGAAAGAAAAATTAAATCTTTCTAAATAGCTCTTTTAAAGAGCTTTCAGATGAAAAATTTGAGTTTTGCAATATTTGAATCTATGTTGGAGTTTTAGGGGGAGTTAGACAAACGTATTTACCTGTAAAAGCGGCCATTTTGATGACGTCATCACAGGTGGGCCCTTGACCGTAGAAAGAAAAAATAAATCTTTCTAAATAGCTCGTTTAAAGAGCTTTCAGATGATGCATTTGAGTTTTGCAATTTTGAATCTATGATGGAGTTTTAAGCAGTTAAACGAACGTATTTACCTGCAAAAGCGGCCATTTTGATGACGTCATCACAGGTGAACCCTTGACCTCAGAAAGAAAAATTATATCTTTATAAATAGATCTTTTAAAGCGCTTTCAGATGATATAGTTGAGTTTTGAAATATTTAAATATATGATGGAGTTTTAGGGGGAGTTAAACAAACGTATTTACCTGTAAAAGCGGCCATTTTGATGACGTCATTACAGGTGGGCCCTTGACCTCAGAAAGAAAAATTAAATATTTCTAAATAGCTCTTTTAAAGAGCTTTCAGATGATACATTTGAGTTTTGCAATATTTGAATCTATGATGGAGTTTTAAGCAATTAAACGAACGTATTTACATGCAAAAGCGGCCATTTTGATGACGTCATCACAGGTGAACCCTTGACCTCAGAAAGAAAAATTATATCTTTATAAATAGATCTTTTAAAGCGCTTTCAGATGATATAGTTGAGTTTTGAAATATTTAAATATATGATGGAGTTTTAGGGGGAGTTAAACAAACGTATTTACCTGTAAAAGCGGCCATTTTGATGACGTCATTACAGGTGGGCCCTTGACCTCAGAAAGAAAAATTAATTTTTCTAAATAGCTCTTTTAAAGAGCTTTCAGATGATATATTTGAGTTTTGCAATATTTGAATCTATGATGGAGTTTTAGGGAGTTAAACAAACGTAGTTACCTGTAAAAGCGGCCATTTTGATGACGTCATCACAGGTGGACCCTTGACCTCAGAAAGAAAAATTATATCTTTATAAATAGCTCTTTTAAAGAGCTTTCAGATGATATAGTTGAGTTTTGCAATATTTGAATATATGATGGAGTTTTAGGGGAGTTAAACAAACGTATTTACCTGTAAAAGCGGCCATTTTGATGACGTCATTACAGGTGGGCCCTTGACCTCAGAAAGAAAAATTAATTTTTTCTAAATAGCTCTTTTAAAGAGCTTTCAGATGATATATTTGAGTTTTGCAATATTTGAATCTATGATGGAGTTTTAGGGGGAGTTAAACAAACGTAGTTACCTGTAAAAGCGGCCATTTTGATGACGTCATCACAGGTGGGCCCTTGACCTTAGAAAGAAAAATTAAATTTTTTTAAATAGCTCTTTTAAAGAGCTTTCAGATGATATATTTGAGTTTTGCAATATTTGAATCTATGATGGAGTTTTAGGGGGAGTTAAACAAACGTATTTACCTGTAAAAGCGGCCATTTTGATGACGTCATTACAGGTGAGAACTTGACCTCAGAAAGAAAAATTAAATCTTTATAAATAGCTCTTTTAAAGAGCTTTCAGATGATATGTTTGAGGTTTGCAATATTTCAATCTATGATGGAGTTTTAAGCAGTTAAACAAACGTATTTACCTGTAAAAGCGGCCATTTTGATGACGTCATCACTGAATGACCTTGACCTCCGATCAAGTGTCTCCCGGCGTTTTTTTGTCCTCCTATGTGAATTTAAGCCCCACATAAAATTTCAGATTGGTATCCGGAAGTGAAATATGTTTGCACTAACTCCACGGACTAGTAAAGGAAGTATTGTGATCGCGAAAAAAAAAATTCATTCAAATTTGAGTCTAAATTTTGATTTTGTTCACCCCCGAATGAATGTTGAGTCGTTTTTTCGACCTGTCAGTACGTGCATATGTACCTACCAGCATATAAACAGTCGAAAAGTTCCTTTCAACCACCCCCGAATTAGTTACGACGAGTTTTCTCGTGACATCTGTATGTGCGTATGTATGTCGCATAACTCAAAAACTATATGCCGTAGAAGCTTCAAGTTTGGTATGTAGGCTTTGAGTATGGTCTAGTTGTGCACCTCTCCTTGTGGTTGCATTCGAATCTTTCCAAGGGGTGTTTTACCCCTTTTTTGGGGTAAATCAGCGTTAATTTCAATGCAGACTCAAGTAATATGAATTGGCGCGACCACTTGGCGATATGTCGCCAAGCTTTTGGTCGCCAAGTGTTTGACACCAACTTGGTGAAAAATTTGGCAAAAAAATTATTTTTTTGAATTTGGGTTCAACGTGACGCTATTGGCGATAATTTTGCGAAAAATTCACTGAATGATGTTAAAATTGGCAATATTTAGGAGATCAATTATTGTAAAACATTTTTTTGAATTTTTTCGTGGCAGATTAGGGTTGTAAATCTTTGAATATTTACCTTGCTTGCTCCGAGCACTTTTTTTAACACTTAAGGTAACTAATGAGAAATTTACACGTAAAAGGAAATAGTGTGGGGTCTATACCAGATTTTTTTTTATCAATATTTTTTATATTAGTTAAGGATTCCGGGCTGTTGTGCCGTTGTCTGAATGGCTTTAATCCATACGTTTCGATCGCAACTGCGGCGGACATCTTCAGTGGGCGTCGTTGATTAATTTGGCGACAGATGCGAAATTTCAAACTGCTGCAAGATTTTAAATTGAAAACGCAGCGCCCTCTACCTTCCGGCTCGGGATTGACAGATGACTGGATGCCAAAGCTTGTTAACTTTTACTTCTTCCTTCTTCTTGTTAAAATTATTTGGTGTTTGAAAATTTCAATGGCCACTCTATTCAATCTGGGGAAAAAATTTGAAGTCCGTGAAATTATTTTGGCATCTTTGACCACGGCACAACAGCCCGGAATCCTTAACTAATATTTACACCGGCCGTGAACGCTTTCATTCTTACAATATGTTTAACCCGTTCACGGACAAATTATTTCAAAATAAAAATTTTTGAAAATATCTTTTCAAATTACAGTTTATGCTTCATAAATAGAGTAAAGATAAAGTTTTATTCATTTGCAGTATTCTATAGTTAAAATAACGATCTATAAATATATAACTGGGCGATTCTGGTAGTAAAAAAGTAGGTAAATTTCCTCTCATTCTCTCTTTGACGATACCAATTTTGTAAATTAAGATTGTAGTTTTTGTAAAAGTAAAACCAGTTAAGAAAAAATATAATATACTTTTTTAAAAAAAATCCCGTTGTAAACAGAATCGAAAACTGCTCCCCATGAATCTGCAACGTGGCAAACTTTAGACGGGTTCTGCTGGACTGACCGGGAAAAGAAGGGTTCAAAAGTTTTTTAGGGGTGTAGTCACATGCGTAAGGAAAACAGCCAATAAGAATAAGAAATGAGAAAAAGATTATTGTTTTCAGTGAGGAGTCAGGAAAGAGGTGATATATAAATAGCTCACTGGGTGGTAACGGGTTAACCCATTTATGCCCAGCAGCCTAAAAACGGGACGCTTGTTAGTTACTGCATACAAAAACCTGTAATGGGTATATCATTTTACTAAAGCTGGTTTTCACAAGTTAAATGGTCCTTCTTCTGGAGAAAACCAGTTAGAGCCACTATTTGGACATCAGAGTTTATTTATTTTCAGACAAATCAGTCAAGCAGCGATCCAGCACGGGTAGCCACAGAAAGTAAGTTCTTTTGCGATTTTTTTTTCATAAAATTAAACTATTTTAAACTGAGTTGCTTAAAATAGGTCAAAGATGCCTTCTGTAATGTTACTTTGCACAAGTTAAGTCCAGTAAGGTCGTATTTTGCTCACATATCTGCAAAATATCCCATTAACAAGACGTTAAATAACTTAATAAATATGGCAAAGGCGAACTATTTCAAGCCTATGTAAAATGTATGTAAGCCATTCCAAGTAAGAGTTTTAAGCAGATAAAAATTGAAAAAACATGTTGAAAAAAACTTGGGCATAAATAGGTTAAGATGTGGAAATTTTAGCTGAAGCTTTTAAAAAAAGGACGGGTTTAAAGCTGCATTATAAAAAAAAATATATTTGTGAAAAGTCCTTTCTAGCTCAAACCAATCATATAACCTGAATATCGTTTTACATCGAGAATTGGGGTGAATAATGAAATCACCTAGGAAAACTCTTGGGAGAATTGTAACCTTTTTGGAGGTCACACACAGTGACCTCCCATTGTGGGTGCTCCTGCTTCCCCCCCCCTCCCTAACGTAAGTCTTGGCTACGCCCATGCTGTGTTGTATTTGAATATTCATATTCTTTCATTTTTATCATTCCAATGAGGACGGTTATGATTGGGGAGGAATTCTCTATAGGTATTGTAATGTCGAGTTTTGCAGACAAGTAAAAATTTTCAATTCTGGGCTAAACATTTATTACAAAGACTGTACCAATATATACCCCCAAATGTAAATTGGCTTTTTCGTAAATATCACGAGTTTGTTAGTGTCCAGTTACTGACGTGACTATTAACCCCTTCAGTCGGAATTATGAAATAGTTAACCAAAAATGTTTTTATTTGATACACAAAGTACTATGGCTAAGAGCATCTCACAAACAAAATATCAAGCTTGTGAGTAAGAAATTAAAAGATTTATGACGTGTCCAATTTTCCAGATACATATTTTGAAATTAATATTTCAGCAAAAAAATATATGAAAAGTTTGAATATGAATACAAACTTTGTCGTAAAATATTCTCCAAACAATAACAAAACATAATATAAGCATTAGAAATGATAAATAAAAGATCATACAATTTTAGAAAATTCAGAAAAAAAGCAACTTTTTTTCGATGAGAGTGCATGGTTGGAAAAACAACCCAATCCCAGTTTCTCAATCCATTTTTGGGAATGTTGCCAATCCCAAAAGCAGAAATTTTTGCTCAGATAATAACAAGCAGATTGCACATTGTCAACTACAAAAAAAATCAAGTAATTAAGTCAATTATTAAATGATTAGCAGCTGTTCAAAGCTGATGTCCGGTATACCGGACACCAGGTCTGAAGGGGTTAACAAGGAATTTGCTTCCCTAAAAATCCGGGGACGATACCCCGACGGATAAAATAATTTTTCCAGTCTCCCTGACGAAGACTCAAGCGCACAACCTAGTCGTCTGACATCAAGACAAGCTCTGCACTAAAAAACTCGTTTGACAAGCTGACCAACCCCTTGTCCACCGTGAGAAAAATACCTTTTCTCACAGTAAGCCGAAAAGTCTGGTGTCCGGATGTGGTTTTATCTATACACAGCTATGCGAAGCTACCTTAGGAATGTACGATTGCCAGTTGGTGAGAAGACATACAGTATTAGCCTAATATAAATCAGCTTTTTAAACGCTGCGTATCATACTGTGTTCATTTAGTGAATTTTGTAACAAGGAACGAAATTAAATTGAAATAGAAGCGATATTTTTTTCGGAGTTGATGTCGAATATAGGGTCGTAACTAGGCTTTTGTTTCTGGGAGGGTTTTCTGCATTTTCACAGGGAGGCGACACTTTTGTTTTGGAAAATGGCGACAGAGAATCATAGTTACAAAAATATCAATTATGGAAATTATTGGTCTATGTGGGAAGCATCAATAGACGAACCGAATTATTTCATTGAAAGATTTTTGGAGCATATTGATGCCTATTTTCCACACATTTATTTTTTTTTTCCGAATTCTAAAACACTTACTTTCAATCACACCTGCCCATCAATAGGAAAAATAACACTTTCCACTTAAGCTAAAAATATATTTAAAGAATTTGAAATGGAGGCAATTGTCAGATTGGTCTGGTTTTGATTAAAATTTGAATGCTGATAATGTTCAACCCTACCGTATTATTTTATAAGAAATTATATTCGCAATAGCTGCAATTGAAAAAAAAAACCTCACTGCGTTTGAAGTTTTTCAATCTAAATTCAAAAATAATAATTTTTTTTTTTTTTTGGCATTTAAAAGCATCATGGCAAGCCCTTTTGGGATAGTTTTCAGAAATTTGGGAATGGGTTTGAACGCCATAAACCACGCCCTTGTATTGTCCTGGTCAAACATATTTTCAAAGCAAAGATTTTGCTCAAAATTCGCGAATAGCTATTTACAAATCCTTGATACTATGAGAAGTTTCTTTCCAGCTCTATTGGAATAATATTGGCTCCAAGTTTAAATCCAACGAATTACTTAGTACCGAAAAAGGCACAACATTTTATTTATTTTCTTTTTTTTTTTTTTTTCGCTATGGAATTAAAACTATTTAAGTACGTCTTAATTCTTTACTTCAAAAGCAGAATTTTAAACTCCATATCTTTCCTCGAAACTTTCTTAAGAATACTTCACAACGGCTGTTTTTTTTACAAACTATTCTGGTGAGTGTAATCTAGTTACTGTTGTGGGTTGTCAGACACAAGATCGGAGAAGTGTTAACTGGAAAACATAGATCACGAATCCCTTTGTTCTTCCTGAAACTTCCACAGTTCGATAGTGCATTTATTAAGCTAATTGGAACATTACCATCACAAAAGATTTAAAAATGACCCCGGCAGATGGTTGTGTCTCGTGCAAAAAAGTTCTCACTTTGTGCCACTTTGGAGGATAGAAGTAAAATTGGAACAAAAGGGGGCAGCTCTAACGACACCACATAGTTATCTTAAGATCTTAATACTTTCGTGGCAGAACTGCATTGAGTAACCATTGGTTAGAAGTCATGAGTTATGAGGAGAGTTTTGAGAGCGCTGGAGAATAATTATTTTAGTGTCGCTCTTATTGAAAAAAAGAGCAAAGTCCAACTTTGACCTCCCTAAACGGAAAGAATTTTTTTTTTTTGCAAAAATAAAAAAAACACGTGTTTAATAATTTTAAATAAAGATCATATTCTGAAATTTTCAGCACAATAGAAAATGTCGAGTTTTTTGACTGCCTGATTCTTAAAAAAAAACGGCTCTTAAATCAATTGATTTAGATCATTGACACCTTGTATTTAATTCTAATTGTTATTGAGCTATGTTGTATTAATAAGCACCCGGGCAACGCTGGGTAAAAAGCCAGTATTTAAATATATAAACAGAGATTGTGAGTTAATAGGAGGAATAAAAAATATGATAACAATTCTGACGCATTTTTTTCAATTTTACCTAATGAATTCAAAATAAAAAATGCTTCTGGTCAATATTGTTTAGATTTTATTATTTTAGAGATAAACTTTATGTTATTCTTAACTCTAAGTACTGGTGAACAAAATTTTATGAAAACCAGTTCGTGTGATATTCGTAGATCATGATTATAGTCAGATGAAAACTTTTAACTTATTCATGAAAATGTAGTAGAAACTTGGATTTAATTTTGAATCTGAGTTTTTTTTTTTTTTTTTAAATACAACAGAAGAAAAATTTTAAAAATATTGCTTGCTACAAAATACCATGCGCTAAATCGGAGATTCTCAATCGCTGGTCAGGCCTGAAAAATCACAGACATTTTTAATTTTTTTAACATAAATGAAATTTGTAGTGTAACACTTTATACTTGCAATTATTCACGTAAAATCTACAATGAATTTTAAAATTTTCCTGATTCTTGCACTCAGTGAGTATTAAAGAAATAAACGATTTATATAAAGTGCATAAATCATATAAAGAAAAAAAAATAATTTGTTCAAATTTAACAAATGCATATAATGCACAGTTCAAATATTTTTCTAGGCATATATATATATATATATATATATATATATATATATATATATATATATATTTTGATTAGCTGCTTTTTTAATTTTCTCAACCTCTTATTTAATCGTTTGTACTTTCTTTTCTTATACGTTGCGACTTCTTGTCCACCATTCAGCTGGAATATAACTGCTCGATTTGCTGATTCTTCCTCTTGTAATAACTTAATCATAGAAAACAAATCTAAATGTCTAATTGATGATTTATTGTTTAAGCTGCTGTGCCATCCTTCCTCTACGTTATTAGTCCTAGCACCCTTAGTATCAAAATGATTCCACATAGAGCTGCATGAAAAGAAACAAAAGAAATAAATTGATAAATTTTTTGTCTTAAAAAACATGAATGAAAAATAGTATATTTATTTTAATTTCCCATTAAATGATTAAATATGAGACTCATTATTAAAAAATCTGGAATGGGTCCCACACTACTTCCTTTTACGTATAACTTTCTTTGTAGATACTTTAGTGTTAAAATAGTGCTAGGAGTGAGCAAGATAGCAATTCGAACATTTACACCCCTAGTTTGCCACAAAACAATGCAAAACAAATGTTTTACAGAATGAATCCTAGTTTAAGGTCTGGCGACAAATTATTAAATCTGGCAACCACAGAATTATCATTGGATGATTGGATTGTTTGGCGATTTTAAGCTAAATGATTGCAACCTTAAGCTACAGTCTGAAAACAATCGCCAAACCCGGACCCTAAAGTAGGAATTTACCGTTTTACAATGATTCACTTTCTAAATATCGCCGATTTTAACATCATTCAGTGGATTTTTCGCAAAATATCGCCAATAGCGCCAAATTGAACCCAAATTCAATAAACATTTTTTTCGCCAAATTTGTCGCAAATTTCGCGATATGTCGCCAAGTTGGCGTCAAACACTTGGAGACCAAAAGTTTGGCGGTATATCGCCAAGTGGACGTGCCAATTCATCTGCATTGAAATTAACACTGTTTTACCCGTAAAAAGGGGTAAAACACCCCCTTGGGAGCATTCGAATGCAACCAAAAGGGGAGGTGCACAACTAGACTCTCCTCAGAGCCTACATATCAAACGAGAAGCTTCTACTGCTTATAGTTCTTGAGTTATGCTACACACATACGCACATACGTACATACAGACGTCACAAGAAAACTCGTCGTAACTAACTCGGGGGTGGTTGAAAATGACTTTTCGGCTGGTTATATGTTGGCAGGTACATATGCACGTGCTGAAATGTCGAAAAAACGACTCAACATTCATTCAGGGGTGAGCAAAATCAAATTTTTGACCCAAATTTGAGGAAAAAATTTTTTGCGATCACAATACTTCCTTTACTACGTAAAAGGAAGTAAAAATTGGTTGCCATATAATTGCAATTTAGTTGAAATTACACTGAGAGTGTTCAATTAAGGCATCTTTGAGAAAGTATGAAAACCGTTTAGCTCTTTGCACTAGTGAGAATATTAAAAGGCAGGCTGTTTCAATTAGAGAAATTCTTAAGCAGCAACTTGATTCTTCTGTTTTAAATACACATCTACTTTTTGAAATAAAAAAAAAGTTTTCTCTCTTAATATATCTCTCACTGAAAGTACAATGAAACAATGACGTAGAACAAACTAACAGTAAATAGCGTTCAACTCCAATTTAGCTACACAATGGGGGCCGGTTAATTAAATCAATGCTTAATTGACTCAGCCGCTTTAGTAAATCAAATCGTCAAAAACACAACAGAATTTAGCTTTATTAAATTGACCGCCTTATTGATTTAGCCGCTTTTTGTATCAAAACTATTTAGAGCAATGTGGTTCATATAGGTGGCGATCGCGGTACTTTAAAAATGATTTATTAAGTTAACGTTAGTATTTAAACAGTTCCGACTAAATTGTCATACTATCAAATTCCAGATTGAAACAACTCAGATTTGTTTTTAAAGACAAGTATTCCAAAGTTTTGATGGCTTTGAAAGTTTTTTTTTTTTATGAAAAAAGGGGTTTTATGGGTAAAGTTTTGTTATGGCATATGTACCAACTTCTAAAACATGCTTAGACTTAAAGAACGTTTTTTAAAAAAATTGGAAAAAAAAAAGAGGGAACGACTTCATAACTGCATCAAAAAAAGAGAATCAAATTACCATGCGCACTACTGGAAAGCCTACTAAAAGGTACAAAAATATTCCATTTCATAAGTACCATCAATTCATAAGTAGCATCAATTACCTATTTCTGAACATAATTTTTGAAAAATATTTTCGAAAGGAGTACTGATGGTGTTTTAAAAATTGAGCAACTTTAAAATACAGCGCCATTAATTTTCAAATGAGCAGATTACAACTATTAAAATAAAAATATTTAGATTAAAAACATATTCATGCACGCAGCATTTTTTAAAACTTACATAGGAAACTTGGCATCTTGCTCATCGAGCCAGGCTTCTGCCGTATAGGATAGAAAAGTATCCTCTTTCCCTGTACTAGGCTGGTTCTCTTCTATAATAGTCTAAGATCCCACCGTAGTTTATCTACACTCATAGCGTACACTCATGACGTATATTTCAAATTAAAGCTGATTTTTTTCTGAACGTGATGCACTATGTCCGCCTATGTAAAAGTGCCCGAAACCTATAGGCAGCCTGGCCTAAACAGGTCACATGAATGTAGTATTTCTACACTCATAGCGTACACTCATGACTCATATATCAAATTGAAGCTAATTTTTTTCTGAACGTGGTGCACTAAGGCTGCCTATGTAAAAGTGGCCGCAACCTCTAGGCAGCCTGACCTGAAGTTTAGGGTCCAAAATTTCAAATAGTTATAAAAGACGGAAAAATCTGTCGATTCTTTTGCATTTTTTACTAAAATTATTCTTAATGTGAGTACTTTTTCGAAAAAAATTGACGAGTTTAAATTTCAAAAATTGCCGATAGGGGGCGCTTTAGACTTTGAAGCAAAAAACAACTACTTTTTACCGTTTGTTTTCATATTTTCGTAATTGATTCAAAGAGTTCAAACTCTAACTTAAATTTTGAGCCCAAAATATCAACTAATTTCCGGTTTTTAGCAATACTCGAACCAAATGTCAAAAATTGTGTTTTTCTGCTTTTCAACTAGTCCTTTCATGTAAAAAAATTATTAAAATCACCTGATAATGTTAAAATAAAATCAGATGAACCCTTTCGTAACTAAAAAAAAGAAAAAATAATTTTTTTTCCAACATTTTTTTTACCCAGAAATTTTGTATTTTACAACTCAGAAAGTGTGCATATAATTTTATTTTCACATTATTAGTATCGCCAGATGATTTTAATAATCTTTTTTATATGAAAAGGCAAGTTAAAAAGCAGAAAAACACATTTTTTGACGTTTGGTTCGAATATTGCTAAAAACCGGAAATTAGTTGATATTTTGGGCTCAAAATTTAAGTTAGAGTTTGAACTTTTTGAATCAGTTACGAAAATACGAAAAAAAACGGTAAAAAGTAGTTGTTTTTAGCTGCAAAGTCTAAAGCGCCCCCTATCGGCAATTTTTGAAATTTAAGTTCATGAATTTTTTTTCGAAAAAGTACTCACATTAAGAATAATTTTCGTAAAAAAAGCGAAAGAATCGACCAATTTTTCCGTCTTTTATAACCATTTGAAATTTTGGACCCTAAACTTTAGGCCAGGCTGCCTAGAGGTTGCGGCCACTTTTACATAGGCAGCCTTAGTGCACCACGTTCAGCAAAAAATTAGCTTCAATTTGATATATGAGTCATGAGTGTACGCTATGAGTGTAGAAATACTACATTCATGTGACCTGTTTAGGCCAGGCTGCCTATGGGTTTCGGGCACTTTTGCATAGGCGGACATAGTGCATCACGTTCAGGAAAAAATCAGCTTTAATTTGACATATACGTGATGAGTGTACGCTATGAGTGTAGATAAACTGCGGTGGGATCTTAGACTATAAGTAAATAGGCTTCTGGCACCAGAATCGGTGGAACCAGAGCCAGTTTTTCTGAAGAAGTTCCTGACTTCTTTACTTTCCGCGTATTCTGAAACAAGCCCCAGTTTCTGAACCTGCGTAAAAAAGAAAAGAAAAAAAAATCGTAAGAATTATGTTTCATAAACCTATGGTTATTTTTTCATTCCAGTTAAAAAATTACACTGTAGGGTCTGTCGGGGTAATTTGGGTATAAATTACACTTTATTAAATAAAATAAAAACTAATAACTTCACACACCAATAAAAATTTACAATTTTATACCTCATCACTGCCTATGAGAAAATGCTGAAAATATGTTAACACTTGTTGAAATTAATTTAAAAAATAGTTTAATATTCTAAAGATGAAACGGCACAGCAAACTAATTACCTCGAAATAGTGTGGCTAATTAACTTTCCACTCTGTATTTTCGAAATTTAGGTATGTATATATTACATATGTTGATTTTAATTTTCCATTGATTTAAAGTATTTATATTAAATAGCTGAGTGATTAATGATTTAAAAACATAGGGTAATTTGGGTATACATTACGTTTTCTTAGTTATAATGAAAATGAATTATTTTTGAATACTACAAAAAAAAAGCATTTATGTGCATCATCATTAGATTATTATACTAAAAATGCACTGTCAACATTAATATTGATAAGTTTTCCTTTCAAAAGATATCAAGCAAAAAACACTAAGAAAAATCTAATAACCATACCAGGTCTATTTAAGAGCACAAAAATAAAAAATGAAGATTACCTTTCTTGGACATTTACAAGTCTTATGAAAAAATAGGTACCGTAAAATGGGGTGAATCGGAACACTTTTCAGCTTTGATTGTAAAAAAAGCAGTTAAAAGATTTTTTTTTAATTTGATTTTTTGGGTAAAAACTTCGGTCTTGCTTTACTTTTGATATTCCAAGCGAAGACAAAGCATTTTGAAAAATTATTATTAAAATATATAGGAAATTATGGGTGTTCCGAATCACCCCGATGATAGGGGTCAATCGGAACACTTGTTAATTTTTTTTTTTTCAATTTAACCTGTAATAGGTCTCACAAATATGAGTAATATTGATGGGGGAGAATGAGAACAGATAATTACTGTCAAATAAATGTATAATTTCAAAACCAGAAAACGTTTATAATTTGTCAAAATTCAAAATAATTTTGAACTTATGAAAAACGAAAAGTAATTTCAAGAAATGCTTTTGAATTGAAATACAAAGATTTATCATGAATGGAAGTCACTCATATTGTCCACAAATATGTACTTGTCCTTAAAACTAGCAATTGTGACTTGTCTTAAGTTTTTTCATAACATCTCCTGGGATGAACTCTGCCTTTTCTTTAGTTTCTTAAAATCTCTGGGTTTCGGGGATTGTCCTGAAAGATTTTTTCCCTTATTTATCACTGTCTGTGTGCTGGACTTTTACTACATAAAGTCTATGTGACTTTCCCTCTCGCATTTTAAGTAAAAAGAAGTCTCCTGGAGAAAAAATCTTTTGAAATCTGCAACTTTTTGTCATTCTAAGATCTGGTGCTCACAAGAAGGGATAAACTAATAAATCCTTGTCCTTGTCTTGATTAGAAGAATTAGGGTTAGAATCTTGATTTTTCAAACAGTTTTCTTCAAATAAGTTTGAATTGGAACAACAGAACTAAATGTTCCGATTCACCCCGCAAATTTTTTTCCTATGACATTTTTCAGAATTCTTCATTTTTATGACACAGTTTATAAGAAATGTAAAATCTAATGTGGTATTCTGTTGTTCAGATACATGCATAATTGAAACATACCACTCTTAGTTTTTAAATATAAGAAGGTTTGTTCTTGCATATGAAGTTTTGAAGTCTATGAAAATGGGATGTTTTCTAGCATTCCACGTGCAGCCTTCCTTAGAGGCCAGTAGCGTTGCCAGATTAACAAAAGTAATTTTTTCCTACTTCCTATGATCTTACCTTTCTAAAAAAAAAATTCACGACGAAAAATACCCAATAGTATATTTATGAAGAATTTCTTTGTAAGGTCGGGAAGTTTTGTTCCGATTGACCCCGCCGTTCCTATACACCCCATTTTACGGTATCTATTTACTATCAGAAATTACAAAGGAGTTTCTGGGTCAAATAATTACTTAGGATCCTCAAAATGCAGAAAATTATAGCATCAAATTTTTAAGCTAATGTCAAGATGAAGGTGAATTATATTTTTTGATACAACTATAACATTGGACGGAATGAGATTTATTGACATTAAAGAGATTTATTTCTCATTACTGATTACAATAGAAAATATTTCAAATTTGTGAATGCATTGTCACAAAAAATACTTTTTACCCATAAGTGGTGTTGACTTGGTGCTACTTTTGCGTTATTTCTGGCATTGAAGTTATCTTAATACTCATAAAAATTATTATTCATGCTTTTTCATTATTTATATTATAGCTATATTAAATCTAAGCATGAAAAAATTAAGTAAGATGGTTATTGAAACCATGCTTTGCTCTCTAACCATTACTATACCCAAATTCCCTTATACATGGGATAATTTGAGTATAGAGAAACTTTAATTGCCATTTCTACGCAAATGTGTCTATAAACATAGAATTTGCAGAAAATTGTTCAAGAATGTCACAATGCTAAATTGTAACAAGAAGGAAAAAAAATATATAATAAATTTATTACAGCACTTGAATGTTCAAATAGAACATTTTTATACCCAAATTACCCCGATGGACCTTAATAACTTTCAATTCCGTTAAGATTTTAATATTTCAGCATACATTTTAAAAGATTACCTGCAGTATTTAATTTTATTTTTAGTCATAATCAATACCCATTTACCACGTAAAGCTTAAAATCATTTAAAAGCCCAAAAATTTTAATTGAATTCTAAGTAAAACTTGTCTTTGAAATCATATCGTTTTTACTGATCTAAAAAATAAAAAGGAGATGAATGCTTGTAACTCACCTGCTTCCATATACATTGACTAAAATGAAAGTAGCAGCCTTTCACTATAACATCTTGAAATACTTCTTCCACTGACTGCAGATAAGCATGCCACCTCAAAGTCCATCATAACATATTTCGGATTAAATATTAAGCCAGAAGCCAGGGCATATTGTTTGATTGCGGAAAATAATTCAATATGTGTTTCCTTGGTTTCCCTTCCTACCAAACAAAACGTAAATGGAAAAGTTTTTCCCAAATACAATCCATGGATAGCGTATAATTGTGCGAACAATTTCGGTACAATCTTAAAAGTACCATCCATGTGAATTTCTTCACTTTTGCACAGTTTTACTAGGTCTTCTTTGGAACAAAATACCTGAAACAGAAATAAAAGTAAGGTCTAAATATTACGTTAAAGATTACGGGTACGACTCAGAAATACACGTTCGTATATTGATATGTGAAAGAGTGAACTCGAATGCAGAAATATACAGAAAAACAAATATCATCACAGTCCATAAAGTATGCATGCAAATTAATGAAACTCAATTCTTACCATCATTCGATTTTCTGGGCCAATGATTTTGTCGATTAATTAGGAACTCCCGAACACCATCTTTAGTTCGTGTCCATTGTCCAGTCCACTCAACGAAATATCCTCGGTGGTCTTAGGCAAATTCGGTCTGGTAGAATTCCTCACTTTATATAATTCAGTTTTGATTTGTTGTAATGCAGGAATAGCACTAGCTGTTTCTATATTAGTGGCAGTTTCTAACGAAATTTTCCTAAAAATAGAAATATTTGAATTCATTAGACAACCTCCACCTGATAATTACATTTCTTAGTTGTATACAAAACATATATTCATTATAATAGCCAATATCAGAACTAGTCATTTCTATATCTTCTCTATCTCTATCTCTACTAATAATAAAGCTGAAGGTTTGTCTTTCTTTCTTTCTTTCCTTCTGTCTGTTACGCTCGTAGCGTTAAAACCGATCGGTCGATTTTCATGCCACTTGGTACAAAATTAGTTTGTAGCATGTAGTTTTGCACCTCGAAGCGATTTTTCGAAAATTCCCTTTCGTTCTTTTTCTATTCGAATTCTTAGCTGAAATTCGATAAAATAGGGAATAAATATTTCACACACATTTTCAAATCTTATGTCATTCGAAAGCTTGAAATTTTCTGCATAAAATGAAGTTTTTCCGAAGTTTCTACGATTATCAGGAGAGCTGTAACAATTGTTTTTAGAATCCCGGAATTCAAGGCTTATTATAGGCTATTATATTCAAGGCTATGAATTGGCGCGACCACTTGGCAATATATCGCCAAACTTTTGGTCGTCAAGTATTTGCTGCCAATTTGGCGACATATCGCCAAGTTGGCGAAAAAATTGTTTTCTTTTTTTTATTTGGACTCAATTTGGCGCTATTGGCGATATTTTGCGAAAAATCCACTGAATGATGATAAAATCTGCGATATTTAGGAGATTAATCATTGTAAAACATTTTTTTTTTTTTTTGCATTGTTTCGTGGCAAACTAGGGATATAAATGTTTGAACTGTTATCTTGCTCATTCCAAGCACTATTTTAGCACTTAAGGCATCTACTGAGAAATTTACACGTAAAATCAAGTTGCGTGGGGTCCATACCAGATTTTTATATCATACTTTGAAGGAATTATAGTTGAATTACAGCTAAAATAGAGCATTTTCTCTGCTATATCAATTATTTTACAAATGAACTTTTAATTTTATACCACGGGCAAAGCCTTGCGGGTAACGCTAGTGTTACATATTATTGTTCAAGCATTAAATTATAAAATTTCTCATATGCTTATAAATATCATTAATATTTAAATTAAATTTAATGTACGCAAATTTTTACGTGGAAAGTATATTTATAAATAAAATTTAAAATAAGCATTAATTTTTGTCTATGTGTTACAATAATATAAAAAATAAATAATAGTGATTGGAGGATGCAGTTACTATTTAAAGACTTCAGTTTGAGCTGATTGAAATTATATACAAATCTCGATTAAGATATCACGGGATTCTAGGGCAAATACTATTTTGAAGCCCCTGTGCCGAGGCTTTAAAATTTTGGACTTAAGATGAAACAATTTTAGTTATTCACTAGAGCAATTTTAGCCATTTCTGGTTTCCGAAATTGTTGGGGCCCTAGGCCATGGCCTAGATGGCCTATTGAGTAATCAGGCCCTGAATATATAGAAATGGATATCGTATGAAAGAAACGAACATTATCAACACTTATCCCGTTGATCAAAAATGGTCTCTTTCTATAAAGACCATTTTTGCTACACCTTATAATTTATACATTAACACTTAGTTAACTTATATTTTAATATTCCTAATGTATATAGAAACACTAATCAAAAGCTAACACTGTAGTTAAAAAAATTTTAATACAAATAATTAAATTCTAAGAAAGGAAGTAGGTTGTTGTAAATATGTGCACATTTGGAACTCTATCTTTGGTTAAAAAATCAAAATAGTAATAGATTATAAAAAAAAGTAAAACCGACTTCAAAAACGCAGCTGAAAATTGCGCTAAAAAGTAAAAAATAAATTTTCTTTGAACACCATCGATACTACTTTTAAACATGAGTTTTGAAGTCGGTGTCGAAACAGTTAATAAATTCATTCTTACCCATTGATTGATTTTTTCCTTCAAAAAACACTTGAAATTGAGAATGAAACATTTTTGTTGTTTTTATTATGAAACACGTAACCGAAGAATGGGTACGAATGATTTTATTAACTGTTTCGACACCGACTTCAAAACTCATGTTTAAAAGTAGTATCGATGGTGTTCAAAGAATAAATTTATTTTTTACTTTTTAGCGCAATTTTCAGCTGCGTTTTTGAAGTCGGTTTTACTTTTTTTTATAAAATTTTATTTTTATTTCATTCTTTTCAGTGTAAATGTATACCCGGAATAGTGTCATGTTGCCATCGTGACGCTTCATCTCACTTTATTAAAGCGTCTGAAATTTTGAGAGATTGCCACTAAAAACATTTTTTTTTTCTTTTTAGGATTTATTTCTATGCTGATTTAATTAAAACATTTTTAAATTACTAGTTTTTCACCCGATTATGCGGCTAAAACTGGCCTACAGGTTAATCCGCAAAGTAACCATTTACCGCCGATTCATTAGTGTATCACTAATTTTAAAATTTAAAAGTTTAGGTGATGGGAGCCTGGAAATATATTTTTTAAAAAATTGGGGTACTCGGGACTAAATATATTCTATCAGTAAAACTGCGGTTTGCATGCCGCATAATCGTTTGACGTAGACAGTGCATTTTTTTTCTGCTGCTTGAAAATCCACCGACTCCGTCGAGGATCGAACTCAAGCTCTTGCGAATGAGAGCCCAGCGTCTTACCGCTAGGCCACTCGATCGGCGAGCTACTGTGACCTAATAAACATCAAATCGCAAGAGTGTGCGCGTGAAATTTGAAATTCAATTCATGCGCAAAGAGGGTGCGCATGAACGGAATTCTAAAGATTTCCCTCAATTTCTTCAGGATTCCGTTCTTAAACCCCGCATCATGGGACCATGGGACCACCAGGGAGGTGTACCCTTTCCAACAAAAAAAAAATTATCAAAATCGGCCTATTCAGTAAAAAGTTATGCGTGGTCATACATTAAAAAAATATATACCGGTTGACCAGAGAACCTCCTCCGTTTTTTCGTCGGTTAAAAATTATTAACAGTTTGAAAATTATTAAATTTTGAATTAAACAAGGTATTAAAATTAAGTAAAGTTGTCAGACAAAAGTAAAATGCTCTAAAATTCTCGGAAGTAGTGTGCATTTTATTAAAATTTCAATTTTTTAAATAAAAAGTTATCTTTGGTCACTCTAATGTTAAACAAATATAAAATACATCTCAGTAATTTAGAAAGTAATTTCCTATAACTTCGATAACACAAAGATTTCTAAATTTAACTGTCATAGATGCAAATCCTTATGCCTTCACCACATTAATACAACTTTCAAATCTGTTGCTTGTAATGAAAGTCAATCTATTTCCAAAATATTGGATTAATGCATTATGTAGAAGATGAGACCACAATTTCGGAGTACTTATATCTGGGAGATCAAAAACCTAAAATTTGTTCCCTAAGTTTAAAAAATGAAATAAGCAAAATTTTTGAGAAATCCCCCTTCCCGATTGTAAACGTTCAAAATCGCTGACATTCAGTTATTACTTGTTGAAAACACGGTTTCTTAAAGCTTATTTTTACGTTTCTTCGGTAACACGTGTCATGCATAATTTCAAATGTTTTGCTATAACTGTTCAGTAGGGTGGGGCGAAAAATAAAAAGTTTTGCAGATCAACTTCTAATAGTTGCCAAAAGTTGTCTTTGGTGATAGTTAGCTTTTGTGCAAAATTTGAGAAAAATCGGTTAATATTTTCAGGGGGCGCTGCGATCGCAAAGTTTTACCATAGCTTTGTTATGGATTTTATGGTTAAACTATCAAAAAAGAATGACTTTAGCTAGTCTCTTTGCGTTTTTTTTACTCAAAAGATGTTTTCATGCATTAAAAGTATATGAAATGACTCACAAACATTATTTTATATGATATATTTATATTTAAAAAAAAATCACTTTTTTTCACGTTTTTGTTTCTTTTTAAATACTTGAAACATAAATATATCATATAAAATAATTTTTTGTGAGTTATTTCATATGCTTTGAATTCATGAATACATTTTATGAGTAAAAAATGCAATGAGATTAGCTAACGGCATTGTTTTTCATATTTTAACCATAAAATCCCGATAAAAGCTATGATAAAACTTTGCGATCGCAGCGCCCCCTGAAGATATTAACCGATATTTCTCAAATTTTGCACAAAAGCTAACTATCACCAAAGACAACGTTTAGCAACTATTAGAAGTTGATCTGAAAAACTTTTTATTTTTCGCCCCACCCTACTGTTCAGCTATCTTTTAACATCTCCTTTTGCTTCACGATAATTCTTTTTGTTTTCTCACTAGTATACAATACAAAGCTTATTATGCTAAAATCTAAAGCTATTTTAGTATTAAAACGATTTATTAATGCATGATAATTAAAGGCAACATCGCGAATAACACGACGTTACAAATTATCACCCCTGTTGATCTTTTTTAAAGATTGAGAAATCAAAAAGGAAGAAGGGATAAGAAATCTGACGCCAAATACCTGTAAAATGGTTAAGAACATGTCAAATGTCGCAAAATTCAATAAGGTGCGCGATTTTTTTTTTAAATTCAGAAGCTGGAAAGGTCGCTGTACCGAGCGTGAGGAATACGAGGTTCCGTATACAGCAGTATTTCTCGTTCGAAAAGTAAAATATAATCATCGTTACGGTTCTCGCATAAAATTTATTTGCAGGAAAATGGTTATTAGAATTTTAAACATGATCAGAAAGTACAATATAATTACATTCACAAAAATGAACTATACTGCAAAATTATTTCATTAAGAAAAAAAATACTAATACATACTTGTACATCCTTGGCACTGGTACTGTTGCATTTGCTCTTATTATATTCTTTAGCTTCATTAAAAAGCTGTCTTTTTCTGGTTTTTTCCAATCTGGATCGTGATTTTGAAAACCTTCTGCGCAAAAGAATTAGTTTTCTTGTAAGCATAATCTTGCTTTGCACTGTGGTCTTTTAACGCATGTCCAATTACTTTTATTCTTCCTACAGTAACTTAAATGATAAAAATAATGTTTATGCTGAAGAAGTTTTCCACCTCTTCTGGTTAAAGAAAACGAAATATCGGACATTTTTGGAGCAAAATTCAGAGATAAGAAATCCTGTGCTCATACAAAATAATGCAGTGCTGAAATTAAAGTGTTATTGAGATGGTAGAAGTTTGAGACCGGTTCGACATTCCAGTTGTGGTTGCCTGCCATTAGCCACCCCTCGGAATCCCTCGGGGGTGTACCTGACACCTGCTTCTCCATTGTCAACGGGCAGGTGTACGCCATTGTTTATTTTTAAGGGCAAAACAGGAAAAGATCAAACGGGAGGTCACTCTTTTGATTCTGGGTTAAAACTTTATTACGGTACAACCTCGTTTATCTGGCCGAACTGGTCAACCGTAAATAACCTAAATAACGGATCTATTTGAGCCTTCTGGTGTATCAGTAAAAGAGATGAAATAAAATCCCATTGCATGTACTATCAATATTAACAACTGGCTTATTACCCGGCTTTGCCCGGGTGCTTAATATATAAGTATGGGGTGCTAATTATAAGTATTTTTAACTTATTTCATCCTAAAATGAAATAGGTGAGTCTTAAATTGATAATTCATTGTAAGTCGTAATCTTTATTGGAAAATACTCATATTTAAATGTTAAATTTCATCAATATGTATGCTTAAAGGCTTATCTCTATTGCTCTATCGATTCAAAATTGAAAGAAAATGGCCATTTTAGACGAAAAATTTTATTTTTGACGCTTGATTTTCTTAAAATTTCAAAACCCCGCCTATGTGAATTCTAATGCATCAAGGAACCTCTGTGCGAAGTTTGATGAAAATCGGACGAAAACTGTGGATTTGTATAAGGAACAAACATACAAACAAACTTACATCCATTTATATATATAAACTAGCAGTACCCGCACGGCGAAGCCAGTGCAAAAAATGTAAAAGAAATAAACTGATTAAATTTAAATTCCACTCCAACCCTCTGAAGTAATATTATAAAATTCTTTATTTTAAATGTGCTCCCCAACAATTGAATTTTGAATTTCACTAAAAGTCATATTAAAGTTTAAATCAATTCGCCAAATAAACCAAAAAGGCGTCAAGTTAAGTAACAGGAGATATTAATTACTCAAATTTAGTCAGTTTTTAAAGCTTAACTCTATACGCAAATTTAAACTACTGAAAAAAAGCAGTTTGTCTGGAAAATTGACCTAGTGTTTCAGTTTTGCGTACAGAGTCTTGAAAATTGACTAAATTTAAATGAATTAATATCTCCTGTTCTAATTAGCCTAGAGAAACGTGCTAAAACTTTTCTTTTTCGCAAAAAAAACCCCTTTCCAGCGATGTATAATATTTGGTGGGGGGGGGGGAGTTTTCCCATTCAATTATGCCGGATCACCAAAAATGAGACTAATTATAATTTAAAAATAACTAATTCGAAATTTAGAATTCGGTCTTCGAAGTGCATTTCACGGGGATGCGTTAGAGTTTTTGTGCCAAGTTTCAGGTCGGTAGGTGCTGTAGGGGCTTCTGACCATCGGTTACAAACATACATACAAACAAATAAACAGAGCCCGTCATCTTTCTATACATAGTTGACACTTTAAATGCCATTTCACAGTTTGTAGTGTTCAATGGCAGGATTATTTTAGCTTGAAAGACTTTTTTCTTCTTTTCGTGTGTGCGTGTGACGAACTTATTTATTTTTAGCGAAATTTTTACGTTTCAATGAAGCTTTTGACACAACTTGTAGTGCCAAGATTTTCGAAAACTCTCAACGAACACAGCAATTTTGCAATTGAAATTTAACATAATTCACCGATTTAACCGTAATTTCAATGTAAAATTGGTCGCCAAATTTAATTTTATTAACATAGGGAACCGATTGTGTCAGGTAGCTCAGCCTCAACCATTCTTCCATGATTTTAAGGTGAACATTAAAAGGCAAGAAATATAATGTCTTTCACACTATCTCTTTGAAGTGATTACAATCTAACAGTGACCCTCAAATAAACAAGATTTCACTGGCTGGGAGGTTTGGTAAATTTCTCGATCGTTTCCAAACTTTACGACGCCAAATACGAAGGGTAACTGAATAGCGGTGCTACCGAAAATGTCAGAATGGAACTATTATTGTTAAAAAATTTAGTGATGGCGGCATTAAATACATATTTTAAACATGCAATAAAATACTCTTTAGACTGCAAACAGCTACTGTTCCTTCCCAGAGCGTTTTCTTTTTCTTTGATTTGGAGAAAGTAGTGTTTCACTGGCTGGAAGGTTTGGTAAATTTCTCAATTGTTGCCAAACTTAACGACGCCAAATACGAAGAGTAACTGAATAGCCATCACTAAATTTTTAAAAATAATAGTTCCATTCTGATATTTTCAGTAACACCGAATTTTGAGGAAGGCAACTGAATAAATTTAAATTCACTTTTCAACCCCCCTCTGAAGTAAAATTATTATATCCTTTAGTTCAAACGCGCTCCACAACCTTTTAAATTCCACTTAAAGTCTTGTTAAAGTTTCAATCAATTCGCCAAATAAATCAAAAAGATAGAAAGTTAAGTAAGTAAAAGGCAACAGTACTTATTCAAATTTAGTCAATTTTCAAGGCTTATCTCTACGCGCAAATTTAAACCCCAATGTGACTTCAGGGCCAAAAGAGCAGCTGATCTGGAAAATGGATTAAGTATTTCAGTTTTGCGTACATAGTTAAGCCTTGAAAAGTGACTAAATTTGATTAATTAATATCTCCTGTCCTAATTAACGGACAAAAACATGCTAAAACTTTTCTTTTTCAGCAAAAAAAACCCCTTTCCAACGATACATAATGTTTTGGGGTGTGGGAAGGTTTTCCCCCCTCAACTATGGCGGATACACCAAAAATGAGACTAATTAATTAAAAATAACTAATTCGAAATTTAAAATTTGGCCTTCGAGGTGCATTTTACTGGGATACGTTCGAATTTTTGTGCCAAGTTTCAGGTCTGTAGGTGCTGTGGGGGCTTCTGGCCAGTGGTTACAAACGAACGAACAAACAAACACCGTCATCTTTATATACAGGGTGTCCACTCCAATCGTGGACCAATAGCTAATTTCTAAACCGTTAGAGATAAGCATATAGTTTATTTAGGAAAAAATCTCCAAATTACGAAAGGAATTTTGGGTCTATTCAATGTTTTTCAAAAAATCAAATTTTGAAAGAGTTACGAAATTTAAATTTTTATACAGCCCCCCAGTCCTATCAATCATATTTAGTAAAACATTCTTGCCACTGTAACGTTTTAAACTAAAAAAAAATCACTCTTCTACGACAAAAATTGACCGAGTTATGACGTTTTGAAAAATCAAGATTTTGCATTGTTTCATGACGTCATCGAGAGATCGCTGTAGGGACCGTATGCGAAATCCTTCAAAATCTTGATTTTTCAAAACGTCATAACTCGGTCAATTTTTGTCGTAGAAGAGTGATTTTTTTTTAGTTTTAAACGTTACATTGTCAAGAATGTTTTACTAAATATGATTGATAGGACTGGGGGGCTGTATAAAAATTTAAATTTCGTAACTCTTTCAAAATTTGATTTTTTGAAAAACATTGAATAGACCCAAAATTCCGTTCGTAATTTGGAGATTTTTTCCTAAATAAACTATATGCTTATCTCTAACGGTTTAGAAATTAGCTATTGGTCCACGATTGGAGTGGACACCCTGTATATAGATATTTCATATTCACATAATTAGAACATTAATAACATAATAACATAACACAAAAGAAAAAAAAAATACTTAAAGATGATTTTTTACTTAAAATTAAGTGCAGTTAATGGCGAATCCCGTGTTGCAACTTCTTAAAAGTTCCAGAGAAGCTTTGTGATCAAGTTTTCCATCTTCGTGTTTTCATATTTGTATCTTTAATGTACCTCATCACTTAATTTTCATTAAGTACGCTGCTTTATTACTCTTGCCCAGAAATAAAAGTAATTTTATTTTACTACTAAATGAATCCCTCCACCAGTAATGCTTAGATAATGCGCCTTTTTATTATTCTCAACGAGAGCTAATTACTTTCTAAATAGTGAAGCGGGTTATCCTTTAGCCATATGAGAGAAATTTAATTATCACAAATTTTGTTGACAGTTCTAATTCATTAGGCAAGCAGTGACGCTGGTTTAATAACCCAATTGAATATATTATGCATTTCCTCCCCCAATACGTGGGTCCTTCTAACCGACAAAACTAGTTATTGCAAAATACTGGGAATGATCGGACCACTGCGTTTAATTATTTTAGGGCATCAATCTAAGAACTTTTGATTGACTTAGTAGCAGAGAGACTGAAGGTTAGCATAAAAAAAAAGCTGTCGTGAGATTGGACGACAGAAATTATGTTTTTATTGAATAACTGAAGCTTATGATGTTAAAGGCATTTATATTGGACCACCTTTTAAATTAAGTTTTAGTTAACACAGCAAAATACATCAATTCAACAGTATCAATATTCACACTATAGGCTTATCTATATACATAAAAGACTACTTTTGAAAACGTATGTCCGGGGTAATCTTCTAAACTACTGAACCGATTTTAACCATTTTTTCACCGTAGGTAGCTACAGTAACAGGGAGCAGGATAAGCTATAATTTATTTCTAAAAAGCTGAGTTTAAAAAAGTTATTATGAAAACAGTTAATTTTATGTCATTTCTCCATTAAATGATTAAATTTTCAACCCATTCTTGCAAAAATTTGGTGCCATGCAGCAACAATATTGATTGTAATCATATTGAAAATTTTGAACCAAGGCTCCTCTGGAGTAAGTATGGAATTTATTGCCTTCTAAGGATTTTTATATTTATCTGAGCCAACAATCGCTAACGGGTGAAATAAAAAAAAAATTGATTTTGGCAATAGTTAGAGACTAGAAAGTGTTTATAGTCAAAAAAATTTCTAAATTAGGTACATAAGATGTTTTCACCTCACCGATGTTGTCACGAGGATAGAAACTAATAATGGGACTTATTTAACGAGCAATATTTGGAAATGGTTAATTTCAGTGCGATTGATACTGTAAATATATATTTATTTTAATATACCAAGCTTATAACATTTCCTATTTACTCAAACATTATTTGTAGCTTGCTATTTTTTTTAGCTTGCATTATTTTTCTTATAGTTTATCCATAACACAGCCATTGTTTACAGAAGTAGCCATTATGTTTATAGATATGCACTTTAGTGTTGGGAAATTTATGAATGAGTTTCACTAACCCACCCTACACCCACAGAAACCCGGGCAGGGCCGGGTACCCGGCTAGTGTTCTTTTATAAAAGCAGAGCTTGTGTCTGCAACTAACACAGGCTGTCAATGTTTTCCTTGATTCAAGTCAAGTGATAAGTTTAAAGCGTTTTAAAACGTTTGTTTTCACCATAGACTTGTTCCTGCTTTACTCGGTTTTTCCTCTCATAACACAAAATCCAAATTTAAGGATATCCTTTCAAGTAATAATTTAGCTGAGTTTAATGGGACAAAGTGCAAAAAAGCACAAATATGCACATTTAAAATGTGCTAAAAACTCAAGCAAACAGCTGTTTTGAGACTATAAAATGCAAGCCACTTCATCGGTGTATGCAACCTCAGTGCGTAACAAAGAAGAGGTTTGCGTCTTATAGACTCGAAACAGCTGTCTGTCTGAGTTTTTAACTTATTTTAAATGCTGTTGAGTATACTCCGTGGATTTGGTAAGTTGCTTGGTGAAAATGGAGGACACAGATATATTTTGTAACACGGGTTTTATTAAGACAAAGACAACAGTGGAAAACAAGCTTAATAACTAGTAACGACCAGTTTAGAGAATACACAAATGAACATGTTGCAACAAGGATAAGGATAAAAGTATAGTAAATCAACAATTGTGTCTATTGTGTTTTTTTACACGTTGTTCCACTTTACTTATTTCACAGTACAAAGTTTTCAACTGCTTTTTTACAAATAATTTTAGTGTTTGATTTATTAATTTATTTTTAGTTTTTATATCTTATTTAATGAAGCGTTTAACTAACTTTCCAAACTATACCAACAGTACTTTATATATGCAACATTACATGGAAGCAATAAGAGCTATTTTGTACCTTCCAATGGTACTGAATGCTCACTTACAGGCATCATGAGATTTCTGAAGTACAACCATCCTGTGATACGATTTGCATTCGGGAAGATGACATTTGAAACGCGGGAAAACTGAGACGTGCCCTGCACAATCAGCAGCCATGCACGCGCTATTCGTAAGCACCCTTAATGGCCGAATCTCCTTCTGAATAGAACGCGCCAAAGGTTAGATAGGCAGAATAGCCCTTTCGAATTAATGGAACGTAAAGTTTGTTACTGATGTACAAATGGTTTTGTATTCCAATTCACCTCATACAGTTCGAGTTTACGTGAAAAGGGACAGTTGAAGATGTAGTAAACAGTAGGAGTGGCGCAGAATCCTTGGGTTTAAGACATAATGATGATTCTAGATTGCCATTATAATTGAACATGTACATTAGGGTGGTTCACAAACATATGGTAAAAAGAAAATTTGTCCTAGAGGTCACGGCGGTGGCTCATTTTTTTACCTTTATCCACCCTAATATACTGCCAAAATTTCAACCTCCTACTTCAATAAAAAGACGAGGCTCAAAGCTCAAACAGTTCTCCAGTTTTTGTCAATTTCAAACGTTTTTCGGTTAGCGGCAAAAAAAATAAATTCCGGGTGCTTGCTATCATTTTTGCTGATTCTTATGTTCAATGATCCTCTGAATCCTAATATGGCCACCCTTTCCCCCCATTGCCTCCCACTTTTCGAAAATAGCGCTTCCCTCTCCTCCTATTTTCATCAGGTTTCGACAATTTCATAGATATTATTTGGAGGGGAAAAAGCAGTATATTTACCATTAGGGATGCACCGATTAATCGGCAGTACCGATTAATCGGCCATAATCGGCCACTTTGCCGATTATTAATAATCGGTAAAATCGGGCTGATTAATCGGCTGAAAAATATTTTTCAGATATTATTCTTTAAAGTATACTTTCACTAGGAAACTATGATGAATAATTTTTTTGCAGTAACAATAATCCTCATAGTTGATATAAAGATTTATTTTTAATTAATTCTCCTACTTTGAATAAATATACATAGATAATGATGCAACATTTTTCATGTGGCGATAGTTTTCTCCTTAGCACACTGCTTTCAGATAACCTCTAATTTTCAAAGAATAAAAGTATTGAATTAAATTGCTACTAATTACTAAAATATATGAATTAAAAGTACTCCTAAACTAGGGTGTTCACCACACACTCCCCCTCCCCTCCTTTTTTTTTTATAAATTTTTATTTCCAATTAACACAACTAACAATGTGTTAAAAATATTATTGACACTAATATGAAAATTGGTTCTAAGAAATTTGATAAAATATTGAAATTATTCTGTGAAAACTAGGAAAATGGAAAAAAAATCTTCTCCCAGAAATAAATTACTTACTATTTCTAAACTTGGAATTGTATAAGAGATAAAAAACAGTGATGGTAAAATTGGTAGTAGAAAAACAATTGTCCTTATCATTAATCGGCTCAGCCGATTAATCGGCCGATTATCAACAGCCGATTAATCGGTAATCGGTAATCGGCCAATTTGCTTATCGGTGCATCCCTATTTACCATTAACATTCTTCTATAGGGCTAGAGAGGTAAAAAGTTCAAAATCATAAACACGTTTCGCAAGTTAGGAGACGCATGGGGGTATCCCCCCCCCTCCGTAAAATATTTAACACATCATCAACAACTCATTTTTTCCAGCTTCAAAATTTTACACTTATTTTTTGGTGCAACACAATAATATTGGACTGCTTCTATGACTCCCACGTCCAAAAAAGTTTTCAAGCTGTAAAATTTTTTCTAAAATCTTGGATACATCGCATGTTACATATGAGTTGCACCGCAGATTTAACTCAGTAAAGAACCTTTCAGTATTATTTATATTCATTCCAGTTATGTTCGAGTGATTACCGTGAAGGGGGAAACGGAGATCAGGCATATTACATAAGAAACAGCAAAAATAGTGTCAGATACATTTGAAGTTCATTTTGTGCCAAGCAGTGCTGTTATACTGAAATTTGCTAGAAGTTTTTAAATAAAGCCAAAATATTTAAACTTATTGCTATGCAATTCAACTTTCTATGTATATTAATACATAGATTTTTTTGAGAGACTTTTAGTATTGAATATTTTATTGTCTCAGCAAGGATAAGTACTCAATTTTCTTCAACAGCAAGTAAAAGAAACTGCTTATTGTCCTCATTATTGAAAAAAATCCTGTTAAATTCTTGAATTATTTGAACATTTACCTCAGCAACGCTACTTACCATTATTAATTTACTTTAATTTTTTTCTTTTCATTTTGTAATTGATATTGTATTTGCATTCGTTGGGGCGTAGGACGAAGAATGTTAGAAAATAATCTCTAATATTCATGTTTGAAAAAAATCCAATTGTTCTGTACTACACTTGTAATATTTCACATCTTTATTCTTATAATAACTTGCTTTTCTTTCAACTAGAATTTGATACGAAAAACTAAGTCAAACTAATTAATTCACCAGAAAGGTGTCACAAGTACTTTAATAAAACTGTTCTAGTTGTTATTTCAATTTCCAGGTCGTTCATATCTTATAAGGTTTTTTCCAAGTTCAGACATTCCCAGAAGTTTTAATAGCAAATGGAGCATCTATTAGTGTTCAATCTATTTGTTGTACTGTACAGAAAGGCGCTGAAACTGTAAAGTGTTGTACCTAGGTTATTTCTCTCATGATTAAATGAAAAATCTCTTTCTTATATAGGAACATAAATATTTTGAGGCCTATAAGAGATTGGATTTTCTTAGATAGGCTCCCTATTTGTCTAATGGTAACTCAATTATCTCTTTATAATCAGCAAGAGTGATCATAGATTTATCTATAGATTTATAAAAAGCTCACAGTTGAAGCTTCAAACTTGTTGAAGTATTTTTTAAGTTCTATGTGCAACATTCTTTTTTTTTTGTTTGTTTAATTCTTTGCCAAACATTTTTTCGCTTTAATGTTATTAAAAAGAATAGAACTTGTGAGGAATATGATAGCCAAAGTAAGCATGAAGTAAATATCTTTGCCTAAATTTCAGATTAGTTCTATGCCAGACAAGCTATAATTGTTTATTTTGTGCAAATAGTTTTTATAATTTAATTCATTCTTCTTGTGATACTGTTAGCACTATTAGCTTAAAACTTTAAATCTTGCAATTTTTCCTCTGCATCCCACTACTTTAAAAACATAAAAAATATTTTGCACAGTTCTTCCACAACTCTGTTTTGGCAAGCGTAAGTTTTGAAAATCATACCACAACATGTAGACAAGTAGTACTGCAATCTACATTGTATGCTGCGATCTATACTAAATAATCAATTGTATCCAAGGTGTTGCTATATAGATTCAAACGTTTAAGAAACTTTTCAATTGTTTGAACTAATATTTATGCGTTGGAAAATGAGAATAATTGAAAATAAAATCTCTTCCAAGAAAATGGTCTCTTTAGTCTGAAAAACTCAAAAATTGTGAAAATTACGAAAAAGCGGAAAAATGAAGGGTGTTTGAGCACCATCTTCCATTAAGAGTAGGGTGCTGAAATTTTAGGAGAGTAATCTCATACATAAATGTAAAAAAAGTAGGGTGCGCCTTGGTCCGTAACTAAAAAAAAAATTTTTTGAACCACTCTAATGTACATAGGGTAAATGACTAGTTATGAGCAACCATCCATTAATAAGCAGGTCTGTCTTATATTGCCAATACAGTTGACGCTCGATTTAGCGACCATCTCCGTCCCACAGAAAAGGATCTTTATAACGAGGGATCGCTTTAAGGGGTAGATCAAAGAGTGGGTTGGGATAAAGTGGGGGTTTTCCCCACCGGTCGTTATATTGGAATAGTCTTTATAACGAGCGTCGATAATCAAGTTTGGAATAAACATTCTAGGAACAGCATCAATGGATTTTCAAAAAAGCATCTTTCAAGAACAGATCCACAACATTCTTTTAAACATAGGTTTTTATCTGCAGCATGGTTTCTTATATTTGTTTCTCGTTCACCAATGGTGAATTTTTGTAGCATTGAAGTAATTAAACGAGTTTTTTTCTTGAGGGTTTGGCATAGCCCTGTTTTATTCAGACCACACACACATACACAGTTTCGTATTCATAACTTAACCTGTTTCTATCATACAGGTTGTGTTTTTAGCCTACTTTCCCGTTAAAAATAAAAGAAAGACGAAAAGTAAAAAAAAAAAAAAGGTAAATTGAATATCGAAAAATTAAAAATTTGAAAGTAGGGTATTGAGAAGGAGAATTTGTGTGTCGGTCGGTCGGTCTGTCGGTCAGTCGGTCGGTCTGTCTGTCCCCCCTAATAACTTTTGAATGAACATTCCGGTTTGGTTAAACTTTTTTTTGTTGGAAAGATCTCGGCGAGTACAGCTCATTCCCATATTTGATTTTTCGATTTGAACAATTTTTGGTTCAACTTTGAACCGTTCAAACAACCTGTAACGCGATGCTAACTTTTGAGTGAACAGTCCGATTTGAACAAACTTTCTTTTGTTCGAAAGATCTTATCAAGGATACTTCATTCCTGTATTTACATTTCCGATTTGAACAATTTTTCGTTCAACATTGAACCGCTCAAGCAAGCTGTCACCCCTAATAACTTTTAAATGAACAGTCCGATTTAAATAATTTTTTTTTTCGACGGATTTCAGCAAGGATACTTCATTACCGTATTTAAAATTTCAATTTGAACATTTTTTCGTTCAACATTGAACCGTTCAAGCAACCTTTCCCCACCTAATAGCTTCTGAGTGAACCATCCGAATGGAATAAACTTTTTTTTGTTTAAAAGATCTCGAAGAGGCTTCTTCCCATATTTCGCTTTTTGATTTGAACCATTTTTCGTTCAATATTGAACCGTTCAGAAAAAAAATTTAACATTAGCGCGTACGGGGAATTTAAGTTGAATGTTGATCCTGAACTTAAAGTCGGATTTCCTTCAAACTAACTTTGTAAGAAAATGGTTTTGATAAATAATGTTTGTAAAGTTCTTTTCTGAATAATCTTCTGTGAGGACTCTGATTCCAACTCCGACTCCTCAAACATGGCGGAAATGTATTTTATTCTTTATTTAAATTTAGCAACTGGCAACGGATTAAAAAAAACGGATTTTTCTTTTTTTTTCTTTCTTTGATAAAATGTGTTTTGATGCTCTTCGTACTTTTATTTATTTATTTATTTATTTTTTTTTTGAAAATGATTGAGGATTTTTTCTACGGAAGAACTGTAACAGTTACATTCTTTAAAAGGTGCGACAAAACTTTATTTGTTTGTTTATTTACTTTTTACCTGTCCATTTCATCTGATGAGAGGGGTATATATTGCTTTTAGAAATCAGCTTTAAGTGCTAAAAAGGTATGTTTGACATAATTTTTAGTCTCAGATAATCAAGAGAATAATGATCAGATGCTAGAATGCCGATGTCGATGTCGGAAAGTAGGCTCGTTTAGTTCTTGACAGAACTTCTTGTTTTTATTTGCCGTTATTTAAGATATTTTGGGGCCTCGGTGGCGCAGGTGGTTGACGCCGTTTTCGTTATCATAAGGTGGCGGGTTCGTTTCCTGACTCCACCCTTTTTGTAACTTCCCTCTCAGTACTGTAAACTTTTCCAGCATCGCGCATCTGTCTTGTTGCAACGCCTCCCAAATGCTAAATGCCTGCTGCTTTCTGGTTTCTAGCACCGAGCGAAATTTCGTCCTTAGTTCACAAAGCACTGCCATCTACCGGAGTTCTCCGAGAAAGAGAAATTAACGATTGGTTCATTTCTCAATTCAAAATTAAAAATCGACCAATCAAAAAATTTAATTCGAATATTGTGGGGATTTATCACCATAACAACGGCATCATCGGATTGCCGCGAGGTGGCGCTCAAAGTGGAATTAATGTCGACCGTAGCGAAACAAATGTTGTAGGCATTTAGTATTAAGGAGGCGTTGCTTGTACTATCTATGAATTTTTAAATCTGACCTGTGTTTGACCAGAGGAAAGGAGCCTGGTACGCAGTCCTCTGTGCATGTGAAGCTGAAGAACTAAAGAAATTTAAGATTGCTTCAAGCTGATGCGCGTATGGCTAGTCAGCTGACAGTAATTATTTTCATGGCTATACTTACTCAAAAATAATTATTTGGGATTGATGATATACAATAAGCAAAGTTTAGCAAACGATCAATGAAAATTCAGCATCAGAATCGTTCTTTTTCTTTTTATTATTTAGTTACTAGCTTATTACCTAGCGTTGCTCGGTATTGCATTATGTTCAACTTATTTCATGCTAAAATGAAATAGGTTGAGACTTAAATTGATAATTCATTGTTAAACGTAATCTGTGTTGGAATATACTCATATTTAAATGTGTTAAATTTTATCAATTTGTATGCTTAACCCTTCACTGCACGGTGTGCCAGATCTGACACAAACCAAATAAACCCTCATATATTCCTATGATTTTTAAATGCAGTTAAACTGAGCTTTGTGCCCCTTCTGGAACATTGCTATTACAGTTTAGTGTGATTTTTATGCACTAGTTAGTTGCACTAGTCTAGGTATTACAATTCTTGCTTTTGAAAGAAAGAGTGTCTGCATTTCCGTTAGAAGTGTGCTTAGACATTATTTCCTTTGTTCTAAAAATGTTTAAATACACTTAGTGGAAAGTTTGTTTATACCCACTTATGGCACAAAACCCATTGTAGATTATTATACTTATCGGTATACAAAGCATATGCTATGTGCTTTGTGCCATATATAGAACAAACAATTAAAACATCATTTTTGGTGCACATTTTTAAGATTAATTTTTTTCTTCATTTTTCCTGAACTCAGGGCTATTTAAAAGGTAAGAAATGATTTTTTTCATGAAAATATAAAAAATCGTGCAGTGAAGGGTTAAAGGCTTATCTCTATGGCTCTATATATTCAAAATTGAAAAAAAATGGCCATTTTGAGACAAACAATATAAATTTTGAGCTTTTGGGATTTTTTTTTTAAATTTCAAAATTTGTACTCTTTGCTACAGTAAAAGCAGATAAACAATAAAGGGGGGGGGGAGAGATAAGGCAGGCAATTAAAATTTTCAAAATGAGCAGGATACCAGAATGACTTTATAAAAAACACTTTAATGCAAAAAGTAAGAAAAAAAGAAAGAAATGAAAAAAAAAAAAAAATAATGACAGGATTTATCGTGTAAAAACCACCTTTGCAAAAAACATGGTGTACATGTCAGAATTTGTTAAAACCATATTAATGCAAAAAATAATAGTGTCAGCATCAATCGTGGAATAAATTACATCAATGCAAAAATAAATAAAGGAAAATCAGATTCATAAAAATGTACAAATGTATCATGATGATTTCCCGATCTCTAGTCCGGTGACGAATTAATTAAACCGGCAGCACAGGAAAATATGACCTCTCTTCTTAGTTCAGATTAATTAATTATCCTTGACCACAAAAAAATTCTAAACAAAAAAAGAAGGTCGCATTCATCCGTACCCGTAAACCTGTACAGAACTTTTTTGGGTACCTCTTACGATTATCACGTATCTAATTTTGTTCATGAACTTGGTATTAGCTCGAGCTAAAACATCGTACTTTTTTGTTCAATAACAAGAAAACCTGTGCAAATACGCTATGGCAACTTTCAATGACACCAACAACTCATCCTTTTTTAAAGCAGTGGTTTAAATCTGTATACATAAAAATGAATGTATGTATCTATGTATGTACCTTGTACTTATGTATATCCTTTATAGACTCAAAAACTACCCGTCAGATTTCGTTAAAAATTTCAGTTTGTTTGTGTCATCACTGGGCACATTAAGAAAAAAAATCTGACAGGTAGCTCTTTTGTTATTCCAATTTCATCTCAAACTTCCACATAAAATCTCTAATTTTTTAAAGGCTTTCCTCCATTCAAATCATTATTTAGTGCTTCATCTCAACTTCCCCTTGATAGCTAATTTTGCGTTTGATATTGTCTTTGCTTCGCGTGGAATTTGAACTGAGGCTTCTCTCAATGCAAATAGTTAAGAAATGAAGTTAAAAATGCAAGACAACGTGTCTATAAGTACAAATAAAATGTTTAAAAAGAGTTAGAAAACTATAGCAAATAGCTATTTGGGGGCCGTTATAAATGAAACCCCATCATCAGTGTTAAAAGATGACTGTTCACTGACACCAGTCAAGTGAACCAGGAATACGAGAAACGCGAGTGTAAATAAACCGAACAGAAAGAGTAGGTACGCAGAAACTATTACGTCATGGGTTAAACGCGACAACTGCGCAACAAAGATTATGTCACAGAAGAAAAAGTTTTTAAATAAAAGGTTCCCAAATGTTAGGGAAAGGAGGGGTGCTAGACAGATTATGTAAACTTTTTTGTCTGTGACGTAATCTTTGTTGCGCAGTTGTCGTGTTTAACCCATGACGTAATAGTTTCTGCGTACCTACTCTTTCTGTTCGGTTTATTTACCCTCGCGTTTCTTGTATTCCTGGTTCACTTGAATGGTGTCAGTGAACCATCATCTTTTAGCACTGATGATAAGGTTTCATTTATAATAGCCCCGAAATAGCTGTTTGCTAGAGTTTGCTAACTCTTTTTAATCATTTTATTTGTACTTTTGGACACGTTGTCTTGCATTTTTAACTTCATTTAACTATTTGAATGGAGAGAAGCCTCAGTTCAAATTCCACGCGAAGCAAAGACAACGCAAAATTAGCTATTGAGAAGAAGTTGAGATGAAGCACTAAATTATGATTTGAATGGAGAAAAGCCTTTAAAAAATTAGAGATTTTATGTGGAAGTTTGAGCTGAAATTGGAATAACACAAGAGCTACCTGTCAGATTTTTTTTCTTAATTGGTCTCTTGATGTGCCCAGTGACGACACAAACAAACTGTGAAATTTTTAGCGAAATCCGACGGGTAGTTTTTGAGTCTATAAAGGACATACATAGGTACATACATTAGTACAAGGTACGTACATAGATACATACATTCATTTTTATGTGTACAGATTTAAACGACTGCTTTAAAAAAGGATGAGTTGTTGGTGTCATTGAAAGCTGCCATGGCGTATTTGCACAGGCTTTCTTGTTATTGAACAAAAAAGGACGATGTTTTAGCACGAGCTAATACCAAGTTCATGAACAAAAATTATATACGTGATAATCGTAAGAGGTACCCAAAAAAGTTCTGTACAGGTTTACGGGTACGGATGAATGCGACCTTTTTTTTTTGTTTAGAATTTTTTTGTGGTCAAGTATAATTAATTAATCTGAACTAAGAAGAGAGGTCACATTTTCGTGTGCTGCCGGTTTAGTTCTAATTTGTTCACCGGAGTAGAGATCAGGAAATCATCATGATACATTTGTACCTTTTTTTGAATTTTTGATTTTCCTTTATTTATTTTTGCATTTATGTAATATTTTTCACGATTGATGCTGACACTATTATTTTTTGCATTAATATGGTTTTAACAAATTTTGATATGTACACGATTTTTTTTTTGCAAAGGTGGTTTTAACAGGATAAGTCTAAAAATTGCCAACAACAATGTACTTACCCGGCCAATTTACGTTTTAAAAAAAAGTGCAAGAAAAGAAATTGAAACTCAGAACAAATAAAAATTACTTTCTGAAACATACTTTTGAAATAAAAATCAACTTCTACTACTCTCGTTCTTTTTAAAGCCGGAAACAAAATACAGATGGCAGAGGCAGAGAACATTATCTTTAAATGGAAATATATAGCCTGCACTCCGATGAACTTTTGACCAAAGGCTAAAACAAAAACTTTTTATCGAACTTATATAGATATAAATACATCACTCTGAAATATAGGCTAAACTGTAAGCAATAAAGGAAATAGTATTTTCTAACATCGAAAGAAGCTAGATAAAATTTACTCTGTATTTTGAAATAGAGCCTCAGAAAGTACCTATGTTGCTTCCTAGCATTCGATACAATAATAATGGGAACGAAAATTCTCTCAGAACAATATTAATAAAGTGCTAGAGTATAATGTTATAAATAATACAGGGTGCAACCCCAAAGACGACCAACCAGTGTTAAACACAAATGACTTTTATTTTTAAATACAGTTATTTTTTTTTCCTTTTAGGTAATTTATTATTGAATTCTTAGAAATTTATAATGGAATCATGTTAAAGTTGTCGACTTTTTATATTCTTATCAACGATGTATTTTTATGACGCACCGAAAATATCGTCAACATTTCAATTCAAGACCAGCTGCCACATCCTTTATTTTTTTTATGATGATAATAACAAGATAAAATGCATGTTAGGAAACCCCAGAGACTGTTTGACAACTGGAGCAGATTATTCGATTACAGAAACTAACGATAGCGCGAAGCGGGGTTTGGCCGAAGCGCCGAATACCGAAGCTTCGGCCAACTAATGGCCGTAGCTTCGGCTGCTGCACATATTTGAGGTTTTAGCACTGAACATGTAATAAAAGCATGTAATATAATTTTCTTTATTTTTCAGTATTTATATCTTAAATAAGATTTTTAATATGCTCAATTTTGGAAACTTTTGCTACAAATCGATAAAATTTAAATATGAGTATTTTCCAACAAAGATTGCGATTAACAATAAATTATCAAATTAGGGCTCATCTTTTTCATTTTAGCATGAAATAAGTTGATCATAATGAAATACCGTTCAACGCCAGGTAATAAGCTAGTTTAAATATAATTTCCTTCTATGTTTTAGTATATTGTATAATAGTGAAAAGTATATAAAATAGTATAATAGCGGACAATATTTTATGGTATTATAGTAGTAAAGTGAAAACGTACAACAAACTTGAAAATTATTATAAGCCGAAGAGACAGAGGAAGCAGAAGCACATCTCACTCTTCGGCCAGACCGAAACTTCAGGGAATGGCCCATTTCTAACAGAAACATTATGGGGTGTAGCAGAAACCGCTCTTAAAAGATCCACTCTCCGTATCGAGCAAAATTGTGGATGCTTTTCTGATACTACATTTCTATATTACGTAATACGTATTTTATATTTTAGATATTTTATGTTTAATATAAATGATTATTGCAAGAGTTATGTCTTTAAGATTTGTAGGTCTTCTTTGGTCCACCCACAATTGAGGTGGATATTAACTTATTATTTAATTTAGAAGTACAAAGAAATAATAGCAGTGCTCAATTTGCACTTTTCAATCCTCTTTACTAATCTTTTCAAGATAGCTTATGGAAAAGTAAGACGCTTAACATGTTGGGAGCGCATGAACTCTTGGAAGGACCGCAACAGGTTCACGTAGAGGGCGGCTGTCCTCTTGGGGGGAGATCCTTAAATTTTCACAATTGAATATTTAAAAAACAATTTTTACATTTTCCCCCATTTATCTACATTAAACATGGAGTGGAATCGATAAGCTAGACAACAAAAATTTTTCGGCCCGATGGTGGTTACCATTGTCATGAGGTCAGCATTGAACGTGTTAAATAATAAGTGTTAAACCTTTCTCGGGACAGAATTTTTTTTTATAATTATTTGTCACACTATCTTCAAAAAGGAAAACAATTTTATTTGTTTCCGACAAATTAAAATTTTGTAACCCAGGGTAGGTTATGAATGACTGTGTTCATTTTTCTTTTATCTTCTATTTGTTTTCTTTTTGGATTTCTTGATCTACAGTTGATGTTTCTATGCTCTAAAAGTTAGAGTGTTTCATAAATTTCAGTCTGCCTTTTCAGATCTTTTACACATATCATTTAAAAAAAAATTCTCATAAAACGTAGTAGTAAATAAAAATTATATCATAGTATATGAAACAAATATCGAAAAATAAATTTTCCATCCAGTAATATATGTGCATATTTACTTAATGGCATAAATAAGCTTCTCATTTAAACAAATCCTACTACAAAAAGTTATTTTAACGAACAACCACCAGAAAAATATGGCCCTATAAGAGGTTAAGGGGTTACAGTACCTTTCTAACAAATTTCTTTAATTTAAGTGAAAAAGTTAATTCTTTGAAATATTTGTTTCTGCACTTGTTTAAAAATCAATAATTTATTTTCAAACATCAAAAATTTTGAAAACTTTTTTTGAAAATTTGAAAAATGTAAGAAAATTTCAGTTTTTTTAAAACCCTAAGGCTTTTTTGTTTCTGCACTAATTTCAAAATTTCTTTTTGCGAAATGATCACAAGGAAAACCTCAACAAATCTGTGCATTCATTTTCTTATATTTTGATTAGAAAATATTTTGTGACCTTTTATGTAAAAAAATCTTAGAAAATTTTGTTCTTCGAGGTTTAACAAACCCTAAAAATTTTTGTAATTTATAAAACGCTTATTCCATGCACAGTTTTGTTAAATATATTATCCTGAGTGCAAAAAATATTGCTTTAAAGTGATATCTTTAATAGAAAAAATTCCTTAGCATTTCTAGTAACATAGAAACACTAAAAACTGATCACCGAGAAAAAGCACTTTAAAGTTTGGCTTTTCCATTAGAACACATAGCATGTATGCCCTAAAGTCACTCATAACTTTTTAAATAATTTAGCTAGAACAATGCTGTTTTTTTCTGAGTGTTTTAAATAACTTTTACTTTTGAAATAAGCAATAAAATTTTTTTTGGTCTTTTGGTCATTTTTGAGGTACTGTAACCCCTTAAGCACTTCTATGTAGGAAAGATATTTCTTCTATGGGTTCCAGAGATATAATTATTTCGCTCTTTCACTTATTTTTGAAATGAACCCCATTTTGAGCCCCATCCATCTTCCTGGACAATTGCGTCCTGAAATATAACCTAATAGTCAACTTCGCTTTAGGGAATGTGAGACGACGGTTAAAAGGAAGCAGCTCTCAAGCAGTAAATTCTTTACCGGATAATCTACGGTTCTTATAGTTGACTTGGTTGCGTATCAGAAAAATTATGAGACATATGTTATACATTTTAAATTTTACGCTCTTATATTTTACTCTTTTTTTTGGGATTTTGTTCGTAAAAATGCGCAACAGTTAAGTTCTACGAAAACGCAATTCCTTCTTTTTTTATATAATAAAAAAAATTAGCATCAAATATTATTTTAAAAATAGTGCTAATAACAGCCAACATCATTCCAAAATTATTAACATATTGCATTTCATGTTGAAAATTTAAAACATTTGCTATTGAGAAATAAATAAGTACCTTTACGCAGAAAAGAAAACGAATTATTTTCAATGTTTAAACGTACAAAAATTGCAGAATGTTGCAGACCCGTGTTTAGGCGCTACAAAGAACGCATTTTTCAATGCTTTTCATTCATAAGATCACATTTTTACCTCGAAAAAGTAGTTTCTTGTAAAGTCGAAACACGTGTCTGACAGGCCCGTCATTTCAAGTTTTTCCAGGAGGGGCAGGATGCAAACACAATGCAATTTCATCGGAAAACATTAAAGACAATGCGTACTTATAGGCAAATACATTGATTTCTCAAAATCAGGGGGAGGGGGGCAATTGCCCGCCTCTGACCGCCCCTAAATAACGGGTCTGGTGTCGCCAGCATTCCGCAATTTTTATGCGTTTAAACGTTGAAAAAAATCAATTCAATGTGTTTTTAATTTACTTTTAATTGCAATCGTTTATATTCTAACTAACTGATGTGCCTGGCGTCGCACGGGTTTAAATGCAGCATGCCAAATCCAAGAAAATAAATATATGACTTTCAACTAAGCCCAGTAGAATCATATTTCTTAAAGCTATTTTTTGTGATCATACGGTAGAACTGGGTGTGAAGAAGAACGTAAGAACGTGAAATCCAACCTAAATGCGTTATTTATTTTATCCGTGTGATTTTCCAAAAAGTCATTTTCTATTTTCTAATTGTTGCCAGTATCAATTCTCTTTTTATTTAACCCAGTATCGATTTTTGGCATACATGAATATAAAAATCCTAAGAAAGCAATAAATTTCATACTTACTCCAGAGAAGCCTTGGTTCAAAATTTTCATCATGATTACTATTAATATTGTTGTTGCGAGGCAACAAATTTTTGCAATAATGGGTGGAAAATTTAATCATTTAATGGGGAAATGACTTGAAATTTACTGTTTTCCATAATAACTTTTTTAAACTAAGTTTTTTAGAAATAAATTATAGTCTATTCTGATTCCTGTTAATGTAGCTATTTATGGTGAAAAAATGGTTAAAATCGGTCCAGTAGTTTTGAAGATTATCCCGGACATACATCCATACATACAAAAGTATCAATTTATGTATATAGATAACAGACGACTTTTCAATAAAACATTTCAATTAAAAATTGTGGTATGAACAGTTGCAAAGTTTGAAATCTCCGCTCTTATTTGCTGATCTGTTGTGTGTTTTGTATGTATTCAACCATTTTCATCAATTTTAATACTTTCGTGTTTAAACTAATTTTAGCCTTTATTTTGCTTGTCTATTTCCAGTTGTAGAAATATTTTTCAGCATTCAAACTAAATTAGCTGTCATCGGAAATGCGGTTATACAGGAACAAAGAATAGTTCTTTATTCATATTAGTTGTGTCCACGATTTGTGCCTAAAATATTAGGTTGTTTCATAACTAATTATGTTAAACCAGTTATTTTGCAGATATTACGCAACAAACTGCACATACACATACACAGTCCCCTGCCCAGTTATACCAGGCAGCGGACTTACCCCCTATCATGATTTATCAGAAACACACAAACTTTAATTGGCCCTCTTTTGAAACAAACTAATAGATTCGTTTCCAGAGGAATAATATTATACTTATACGAACATTTTAAATAAACATGCCTGGACAGATGCTCTATGGAAAATGACGAGTTTACACGGAATCGCCCATAAATAGGAAAATGTCTCAATCATTTAAGAAGTGTTGTTTTTAATCTCGTACATAGTACACGTAACCATTCTTTTGATCTTTTCAAATACTTTGCTTATTTATTAGAAGTAAAATGAAGTGAAGCGGGGGGTTCACACCAGATTTGTTTTTTAATGTAATTGTGGAGAATTTGTTCATGCGTCTTGAATTTAACTTATATATATATATATATATATATATATATATATATATATATATATATATATATATATATATCATGACGTTGTTTTATAAGTTGTTACGCCATGATCCTGAGTAAAGTTCCTGTGAGCCTCCCATACCAGTTATAAGCCCCAGAGTAAGTTTAGATAGTCCTTATTAAACATTTGTGCAAAGTCAAATAATTTCTAGATTGAATTGATTTTTTCAAAACCAACTGTCACAAAACTTCCCAAGTGTTCTCTAGAAGTTTTGCGTACTAGAATGAAAAAATCAAGTGGGGGAGGTATCTCAAGAGGAGGGGGGGGGGGTAAATTAGCAAAACTTAGTTCATTAACAGTGCCCCATAGGGCATTTGCGGATTATATAACTGGAGTTGTTCACAGAAAGAAATATGAAAATTGTGGAGCAAAGACAAGCCATTTTCAATTTACTATCCATATTGCAATATTTTGTGATTTATCAAAAGCAATGCTTGTTATTAAAAAGTGAAGGAGCATTTGCAATTTACATTTTAAATATTAATTTCAGGCATATTGATCTTTGTAACAGTGCTTGATTAGTTAACTTCTGCCATGTTTTGATTTTAAATTTTCAATACAGTTCGTCCAGAGCACAGCGGACAAAGTCAAAGCGGCAAAATGAAATATTTCAGTTCGTTTACTTATTCAATCATTTATTGCCTCACTTACACATTCTTTTATTATTTTTCTCCTTAATACTTTTTTCATATATTCACTTATTAATTCATTCACTAATTTTCTTTTTTTTTTTCGCTGCTTTTTATTCACTCATTTATTAGTCTCTTATTATATAAATTAAATAATATATTTACTGCTTCATTAATAACTAGTTCATTCATCCAATTCTTTGTACGCTCACTTGATGAACAATATTTTCAATTACAAAATAGAAAATGTTTCATTAGCAAAATATTTCATTTTTACTTTCTTTTATATCTAATATATAGAAGAAAGTATTGGATTCGTGAAAATTTTCGAATGCCGAATTTTGACGGATTTGCACGTTTTGAGGTGCGCTGAGTCCATTTCGACCATGTTTGGAAAATGTCTGTCTGTGTGTGTGTCAGTTTGTACGTGTGTGACCAGTTTTTGTGGCCGCGATAGGGCAAAAACTACTGCATGAAATCGAACAAAAAATTTTGCACATATGTACCACCATGTGAACTGGTGCACCTGACGTTTTTTTAGCGAATTCCTCCAAGGGGGGTGGAGCAATCGCACGTCTTCTGCGCGGGGGTGATTGCTATATCTCGGGAAGTAACCGGCAGAATCAAACGAAAATTGGTCCATAGGTAGACCCTATTCAGTACAAGTGCTGATTCAATTTGTGTGTCAATATCTCAAAGGGGGTGGAGCAATCGAAAGTGCTCATTTTGTCACTGCACCTACTGTATCTCGGGAAATATTGCTGCGATTTGAATGAAATTTGGAATAACACTAACCCAATATGGAAGCAAGCATCGATTAAATTTTGGCGCCAATCGCCCCAGGGGGAGGGTGGGGTGATTTTTGCGCTTAGTCAATAATGCGAAAAATTAATTCATTAATAAATCGCTTTCACGCTATTGAATTATCAAAACAGCTGAAAACTTTCAATGATTTGAAAATTTTAACGGTTGCTAATTTATTTTTGCTAACAAATAAAATGTTTGCAATTAATCTAAACAAGATAGATATAGAAGAAAGTTTCGTCACGGCCACGACAGCTAGTTCACTCTGCCCTTTGCATTTTTAAATTCAAATTTTCTGATTTTTTTTGAACGCACACTTACTGGTAAAAATAGAAAAGAATATTTCAATGTAAGTTTTATCACAAAATATATGATTCTTTCATTACAAACTATAATTTTCAAAGTACATTTTTCAATTTGTTCAGTTTGAATAACGTAAATTATCTAAACTATTTTACTTTGTCAACAGAGTCCAATCCCTAACATAAATGTGGTTTATCACAAATTTCGTTATCACAAGATTATATAATATCTAGTCTTTGTTTAATGAAATTGAATTAGCAATCGTCTATATTCTAACCACGATAGTCAAATTTACACGAACACTATCTGGTCCAAAAATTTAGAAAATTGTACAACAATTGAGACTCAATGATACTCAAGTTTTTTGAGCCAATGAGCATCAAACCAATTTTTTCTCTGGATACGAATTCAGAAAAAAAAAAAACTTAATTTTAAATCTCCTGCCAAAGTTGAAGTTATGGCAATTGTCAGTATTTATAAATGTTAAATGTATAAAAACTGTTTTTGCATGAAATAATAATAAAAACAAACTTAATTTGAAAGAGAGTAAGCCTTACAATTTGAAAGAGTCTGAAGCGTTTATTAAATTTCCTGTTTTGCGATCAATATTTTCTATAGTTAAATAAAACAGTACATTGACTTTATATCAAGAAGTGAAAGCAGAAACAGGAGAACAACAAAGTATGTTATTTGAGTCTTCAATTGAGGCTGAATCAAGATTAGACATTGAATCAAAAGCAAGCACTTTTGTTAAAGTGATTCGAATTTTTTAAAACTAACATCAAAGGGTACAAAGGAGGGCTACAACGTTAGGGAATGGATTTTCTAATTTAGACTATGATTCCAGACTTAGAATGCTTAACATGTATAGCACAGGAGAATCAGGGGGGGGGGGACATGATTCAGTTGTTTAAAATTATCAAAATGAACGATGTTACAGGGTTACATTTTTGCATGGAAAGCAGGACAAGGGATCATTGTTATAAGCTGTTTAAATCTCAGGCTAACCTGGAAATTCGGAAAAATTACTATTTTAGAAATTAGGAATAGTTTACCGGAAGAGGCACTAAGGAGCAAGGGAGTAGATAGTTTTAAGAGGGCCATTGATCTTCATTGGGGTCTATAATTTGACTAGGACCAGCCCAGTTGGGCCCAGAGCCTGTTGCTGGTCGTCACATTTGTATTTGTATACTCTTGGTGATGCAGATCATGTTCCTGGTTGTATGTTTAATTCCCAGGTACCTATCAAATGGCAAGATGGATGGCAAAAGTATTTTACAGCTTGAAGAATTTGTGCTTTCTCGAGGAATGCAAATTAGCATCTTGAGATTTTAGCATTAAAAAGAATTCTGTTCATGACAACAAAATTGTGGCTCAGTACCACCAGTAGCTGCAATGTACCTCTTAATGACTTACATCTTCTAAAAATACTAGAGCTATACACAGAAATTGATAGTGAAGTGGCTCTTAGAGCACTTATTGAAAACTTAAAGGTAAACTTTGATAGCTGAGTGAGGATTTGGTATGATTAGCTTTTTTTACAGATCGCGTGCCTCCAAAGGAAAACGCTGCCATAGTAAAAGTTTTATGGCGTTCAAAACCAAAAAGGGTCTTAAAAACTAGAAGCCAACCACGTTGAATCTTTTCAGAATATTATTATCATTTTGTGAAAGAACGGATTTAGAATCAGCTGTAATGAAACGGGATACTAATTTTTGTCAGTTGATGTTCGTACTTGGGTTGGAAGAAATAAATACAATCAAGCTAATTAAATAGTGTCTGCATTCCGGCCCGTCATTTCAAGTTTTTCCAGGGGGAGGGGCAAAGGGTAAAAGCACAACACAATTTCACCAGAAAACAACAAAAGCCACACCCACTTAAATGTAAATACATTGAGTTCTCAAAGTCGGGGGTTGGGGGGGGGGTGCAATTGACACCCAATCCCCCCTTAAATGGCTGGCCTGTCTGCATTGAAGATAGTAAATGATTGTGCTAAGCAACCAATTAAATTAGCAAGTGGTTTCAATTTGCAACTTACTAATATCGAGCAACATCCGCTCATTTTTCAAACATTGGAACATCACGGAAAATAAGCAGCATTAGTGTATAAATTTTTTTTAAAGTAATTTTAGCAAAAACTGTATTTGAGATTGTAATTATTGCATATTGTTAAAAGAAAAGTATCGATAGAAATTGTTTTGTATTGAGTAAATTTTGTAAAACTTGAAAGAAATAATTATTCAATAAATTAGGTTTTTGAAATATTTAATGATGTTGAAGCTGTCACTTAATAATCTTCAAATAGCTTAAAATTTTGCAAGATAGTTATTTATACCAAATGTCACAATAATGCAAGGTATGCCAGTTCAAATTCCAAAAAATTTTTTCACCATACAATTTTGGGACAGTCTATTGGAGACAGAAATTAAGTTCGAAGTATTCACGTGAGAACAATAAATAATGAATTTTTCATCGCCTAATTCAATAAATTATTTGTCTACATTAGAAAGGTTGCGATATTATTAATTAATTGCGAAGTGTAAGTGCCTTTAATAGACATAGAAAGATCAATACATGGAGGAATTAAACATAGGATTTTTTTATTCCGACTTTGGGAATTGGTTGTCAAAATATGCATTCTGTAGTTGCCATTTCAGTTCAAATCACTTCCGCCCCTAAAATAACACTGTATTCAAGGTAACATTGCCCGCCGCTAATTAAAATCACATTCGTTCTGAGGACGTTTGATTTTATAAATTGGCTGATTTTAAAAACTGGCACAGCTACACATAAAAAAAAAGGATTAAAAAGTTTCAATTATCTGAAAAACAAATGAATTACTGGTAGTTAGGGATTCCGGGCTGTTGTGCCTTGGTCTGAATGGCTTTAATCCATACGTTTCGATCGCAACTGCGGCGGTCATCTTCAGTGGGTGTCGTTGATTGCTTTGGCGACTGATGCGAAATTTCGAACTGCTGCAAGATTTTAAATTGAAAATGCAGCGCCCTCTACCTTCCGGCTCGAGATTGACAGATGACTGAATGCCAAATCTTGTTAACTTTTACTTCTTCCTCCTTCTTGTTAAAATTATTTGGGTGTTTGAAAATTTCAATGGCCTCTCTATTCAATCTGGCGAAAAAAATTTGAAGTCCGTGAAATTATTTTTGCCTCTTTGAATTTTATATCATGGATTCCATTCCTGAAAGTGTGCTCCGCGATCGCCGACTTTTCAGTCTGACCCAGCCGGCAATTTCTCTGATGCTCTTTGATTCTTGTATTAACGCTCCGTTTTGTCGTCCCGATATAAACTAATCCACTAAATTTTTTTTCCCCAGATTGAATAGAGAGGCCATTGAAATTTTCAAACACCCAAATAATTTTAACAAGAAGGAGGAAGAAGTAAAAGTTAACAAAATTTGGCATCCAGTCATCTGTCAATCCCGAGCCGGAAGGTAGAGGGCGCTGCGTTTTCAATTTAAAATCTTGCAGCAGTTCGAAATTTCGCATCAGTCGCCAAATTAATCAACGACACCCACTGAAGATGACTGCCGCAGTTGCGGTCGAAACGTATGGATTAAAGCCATTCAGACCACGGCACAACAGCCCGGAATCCTTAACTAATATAATACCAGTGGGTGACCGAGCTCAGCTCGAGGAAAACAGGTATCGAAGCTAACTCGAAGATTAAATTTTCAATTGTGATTTATCAAAACAATACATGCCATAAGAAAATTTGTGAAACCATTGGTGAAAAGATAACCGGTTAAAGTGCACCATTGTAAACTATTCTAAACAAAGTTAAAGTTTGGAAAGGGAACTATTCTATGCAAAGATTAAGTTTGAAAAGTCTTAGGAAATAAAATGTAATTGATAATAAAAAAAAACTATACAATTAAAGAAATGGTATAAAGTGAGCAGTGTAAAGATTGAAGTGTGTTGAAGTTCAATACTTTGACAAATTTATTTAGAAAACCCAAAGCTCGTGATTCCTCGTGGCCAAAAGCCGCAGACCCCCCAAGTTTACCGGAGTTAATTAATTCTGGGGCTATTTTCGACTTGGCAACCATTCCTCGTATCACCCCTAACGTGTACCAGGGAACCGAGCCTGCTCGGTTAAAAAAAAAAAAACAGGTTTGTAAACTCGTGTTTTTTTCTAAAGTGCGAAGTACTTATTTGGATAAACATGAAAAGCATTTTTGAGCCTTTGGTTGCAATTACGCATTCAAAACAGCCGTAATTTATTTTAAAAAGCACAACCCTATTTAATCCATGCTCACCGTAAAATCACACCTAATTTCATTTCATTTGGCGCCGAGGGCGCGGGAGGATTTGATGCGAATGGATGCAGAGTCTCTGTTCTCCAGTACGCATTTGGTTCCAGTTGGTTTTGACTTTCACTTCACTTCACACTCCAGGTTCCCCCCCCCCCTGTACATACCACAACTCGCTTTTTAACCGGGATGGGGCCCTGAAGAGCGCTCTGTTCATTTTTAACTAGGCCCAAGGGCCGAGTAAACCCTTGGCCCAGCACACCCCATAGGTTTCGTTTCACTTGGAGGATTTTGTGACCACGAACATTTTTAACGTCCCCCAGTAACCGTTAATGAAGACGGTGGACCTTTGATCGGCGGCTATATGATCGACCCAAGACCCTCCGGTTACGAGTCCGACGACTTACCGATTGGACTACCGCGGCCTCAGGCCCCTATATAGACGAGCCGACGCATCAAGATTACCACTTTGGATCCAGCGCGTGTGTGAGGATTGTCTTTTCTGGCCAGTTATCGCTTTTTGGTAACTTTTTACGTAAATTAACAAAGCTTGGCAATGTCCCGAAACTTTGCTCTGGTATCCCTAATTCCTCAACAATGAAAAATGAAAGTGAAAGTTAATAAGTTGGATCCAAAGTGGTGAAACTTAAGCTTGATGCGTCGGCCTGTCTATATAGCGGCTCTACCGCTGCCCATACCCAATTCTAACTTTATTTTGATCGATCTCTTTTAAATTTCAAAAACAATAACAATTCTAACATGTTGCCAAAAATTATTTGCCAAATACCATAAAAACATAAATTTACGCTGATGTGATTAAATATGAAATCCATTGTTAAAACGTGGTTGATATGAAACAGTATAACAATAAGAGTAATCACAAAGAAAATGGCGTAGTAAGAAATCTTCTCAAACTTTTCATGAATCCTATCTGTAACTCCGAACTCTTCGACCGTAGCGCTTCAAAACCGACGCCAATCGATTCCCCGTGGCAAAAAACCCCAGACCCCCAAGTTTACCGGAGTTTATTAATTCTGGGGCGATTTTCGACTTGGCAAACATCTCTCGTATTATAGTATAGGATATAATAAATGAATTACTGTTTGTATATATGGTTTTTAAATTTTCAAAATAGTGAACTAAATATGATTTATATTTTTATTTGCACTAGAATCTTAAAATATTGGCGCTGTTTGATTAAGAGAATTTGAAAGTTCTACGTCGTTTGAGAGTCATTAAACGTTCTTGTAATTTTCAACATTATCTCCTCTTTGAGCCTAAGTGCGTTATTCGACATCAAGTGGTTTTCTGGCACATACTGAAGAGGACAAATTTGGTGCTGTGATTTCTTCATCTTCGGAGGCACTCTTCATTTTCAACATAATAATAATTGTCGTTTTCAAATTTTATCATAGCCTTCCCGAAAATTTGATTTTATTAAACGACGTTGGTGATTTTAATAAAGGATGGTTTTAACATGTTTTGATATTGTAAGGATTTGGTTTCTTCAGATTTGATTTTAAAAAGTGGATGATTTTATAATCCAGTGATTTTATTAGTGACTGTTACTGTACTTATAAAAACTATCTTCCAGAAAGATCTTGCCAAACCTCTTGTCGCAGTGATTACGTCAACTTAAAGATTAAAAATAACGTACTTATAAAATTACCAGTTATTGATGGAGATATACTTCTTCTTGAAGGAAGTTTCCAAATGTCGTCTTTGGGGACGAACCACCCGGGAAAGAACGTATTAATATTCTAAAAGCTATTTACCACAAATGACTGTACGAGCAAATGAACCACGATGGAAATTAATGCGACATGAAATCACCATTGCTCTTAAAATATATAGCCCCCATTTTTACCTCGGATTGAGGCGTGATTTTTATTACAAGTTAACAGCATACTGTATTCTGTCTCATTTTTGCTCTTATTATTGGGAGAGGGGAAATACCGCTGAGACCTCTTTGGGGCTAATATCTTTTTGGAAAATTACTTTAATTAGCCCTTTCAGAGCAGAATTTTAATAAGCAGGAATACCATTTGCAGTTATTACTTCCATTTTAAATTAGCGAGATCGTTAAGACAGCTATAAATGCTTCTTCTGATGCAAATGGTTATTGATGGTCCTATCAGTTTCTAACCTCAGAAGAAAGTAGGTAAGGGTTTGTTATTTGGCGGTTTTAGGTGGAGTTGTATTTCAATCAATGCGTTTTTCTTGATGTAGGGTAATGTGGGGCAAAATGAAATAGCGGGGCAATGTAAAATGGTTAAATATTTTCAGTTTGCAGCGCAGTCTCTCTATCAATATTTTAATTAAGTTCCGAGACATATACTTGATTTTTGTAAAAAATAAATAGTTGCAAACATCAACAAAAAGATTTATACAAGTGATTTTATAAATTTTAGACCTTTATTGTAATACTAGCTGATGTGACCGGCGTCTCACGTGTTTAAATGCAACATGCCAAACCCAAGAAAATAAATATATGACTTTCAATTAACCTCATAGGAATTAATAGAATCCTATTTCTCAAAGGTATTTTTTGTGACCATGTGGTAGATTAACTGGGTGTGAAGGAGAATGTGAAATCAAACTTAAATTCGTTATTTATTTTATCCGTGTGATTTTCCAAAAAGTTACTTTCTATTTTCTAACTGTTGCCAAAATCAATTCTCGTTTTATTTACCTCGGTATCAATTATTGGCATAGATGAATATAAAAATCCTAAGAAAGTAATAAATTTCATACTTATTCCAGAGAAGCCTTGGTTCAAAATTTTCATCATGATTACTATTAATATTGTTTATGCAAGGCAACAAATTTTTGCAACAATGGATTGAAAATTTAATCGTTTAATGGGGAAATGACATGAAATTTACGGTTTTCCATAATAACTTTTTAAAACTAAGTTTTTTTGGAAATAAATTATAGCTTATCCTGCTCCCTGTTACTGTAGCTATCTACGGTGAAAAAATGGTTAAAATCGGTCCAGTGGTTTGGAAGATTACCCCGGACATACATACAAAAAGTAGTCATTTATGTATATAGATTCGTGGTTTTTCGAAAGTATTTCTTGTTATTATAAAATTATATAAAACTATTGCAGTTAGGGTCCTGCTCCACATTGACGTAAAGCAGAAAAATAAAGCAGAAGCGTAAAATGGAGCAAATAGTGTTTCTATGGAAAGTACCCGGATTTTCGGTTTCTGCCTTCAGTTTCGGTCGCGTTTTACGCTGATGTGGAGCAGGGCCCTATTATGCTTTTAAATACACTGCTCGACATTGAAAATGCAACACTAAGAAGGAGTGGTCAGAAATTGATGAAATTTGGTAAGAAGACAGAGACAGCATGGAACAATAAGTGATATTTATTTCAAAATAAATAAGAAAAATTTAGAGCGAGGACGGCGTCGGCTCAGTAAGAAGTAGGACCACCGCGGACAGCGATGCACGAAGAAACACGTCTAGGCATAGAGTCAATAAGCCTGCGGATGGTGTCCTGAGGCATGGCACTCCATTCCCTTTCAACCATTTGCCACAGTTCGTTCTCTGAACGAGGCAGTGACAGGTTCTGCAAACGGCGTCCAATCACACATGTTCCCACCCATGTTCCACCACCCACAACATGGCATTCGACAATCCCACACATGTTCGATTGGTGACAAGTCAGGAGAGTATGGTGGCCAGGAAAGCATCTGTAGACCTCGTAGAGCATGTTGGCTGATTCGAGCACTGTGAGGCCAGCGTTATCCTGTTGAAAAATTGCATTTGGCAGACCCTGAAGGTAGGGGATTGTCACCGGCCGCAGTACATTATCTACATATCGTTGGGCCGTCATAGTGCCCCGAATACGAACTAGAGGTGATACGGAATTGTATGCAATAGCGCCCCAAACCATTATGCCACGTTGTCGCGCTGTGGGGCGTTCCACAGTTACTGCCGGATTCGATCTTTCTCCACGTCGACGCCACACACGTATGCGATGACTATCGCTGGACAAACAGAAGCGGGATTCATCTGAGAACACTACGGTTTGCCATTCTGCCACCCACGTCACTCTGGTCCGACACCATTCCAAACGTTGGAGTCTGTGCTGTGAGGTCAATGGCAGTCTTCTTAGCGGGCGCCGTGATTGCAGGCCACATGCAACCAGTCGATGGGAAATGGTTATGGTCGACACAGGAACATCCAGGGTACCTTGCACGTGCTGCAGAATTGACGTACAAGTGACTTGCGGGTCCGCCACAGCTTGTCGATGAATCCGTCGATCCAAGCGGTCTGACGTCACTCTGGCTGCACCTGCACCCCTCAATGTGGCTACATTTCCTCTTTCCAACCATCGCCGACACAGCCGATGCACAGTGCTTGCATCCATGCGGGTATCAGCTGCAATTTGACGTATGGACCAACCTCCCCTTCTCAGTCCGATCACCATACCCCTTGTAAAGTCGTCTATATGCTGGAAGTGTCTTCGTTGAGGACGGCGTGGCATTTCCTCCTATCACACGTATCCTTCGAGACAAAAACCAAATTTCTCCGATAATTAGTCTGGCAGAAAAACCAACATGAACATAGCCCACTTTTCAACTTCATTCTCTTATATCTTACTTCACGTGTGTCGGAGAGCTGCACATTTCATATCATTTGCATAACTCAGTGACGTGCGTCTACGGTAAAATTTGCATGAATTTCTGACCACTCCTTCTTGGTGTTGCATTTTCAATGTCGAGCAGTGTATTAATTGAGATCTACTGATGCCCAGTGCAGCCTTTATTTTGTTTATATTAAGCATGTTTTGATTTTAAATGTTCTCCCATATTCCCCAACTATTTATGGATAAAACTGATTAAACTTAACTGACTAAACTCAAACATCGTTTTGCTCAATGTAAGACTCGTGCTAAGAAAAATGAGCTAAACTTAATAATGATTAGTTTTTAAGTGACGCTAAGAAGAGTACCCGACCTAAAGTCGAATGTAACCTTCATATATGTCGCGATCGGAATACGATTAGCGTTAGTTACACTAACATAGTTTTGTGTAATTGGAGGATTTGTAAAAAGATCTGAAACAATTGAAGGGGTTGGAGGATGAAGGGGCTACTTTGTATTTAAAAAAATAAATACTCTGGACAGTTGTAAGCAGGGGTGCACACTGGGGGGGGGGGGGGGATTATGGCGCAAGTTGTGCCATCAAAATTTTTGGGGGGGATTTTTCAAAACTAATTTATTTATTTACTTATTTATATAAATTATTTGCTGATTTTTTAAATAAAACTTAATCATTAATTAATATTTTTAATTTAAATCAATTATTTTATTTATTTATTATTATTATTTATTTATTTATTTAGTGTGTGAGTGTGCTTGGAATGTCTGGAAGAGAAAAAAAAGCGATTCTGTTTTACGCATAATTAGTACTTTTAGAAAATTAATAATGAATAAAAAATAAATAAATAATATTTAAAAAATAAATAAATAAAAAAAATATTTAAAAAAACAAATAAAATAAAAAGCGCAAGAGGGTTGTGAAAAATAGGGGGGGGGGGAATTTGCGCCATTGAGCTTGGGGGGGATGGGCACCCCTGATTGTAAGAAATGTATACACGGAAACAAATAAAATTTGGTACATCAAGAAATTCATGGCATTAGACCAATTTCACACGCACACTCACGATAAAACCAGAAAACAAAAAAGCCGCAACAGCTGCAAATATAAAACTTTGAACTTTCATTTCTCGCCATTTCCGTTTTGTCACATAACCCCTTTATTTCTCAAGCCCTCAACTATGACAGTGTCAATTTTAATTTTAAAGGAAGGATCTTTGTTTCGCTGAATCCATTTGAACAGATGAGGCTCTTTTTCGCATATAGAGTCGAACCTCGTTAAAATGAATTCGTTCCTCGTTATTTTAAACTTCAACTTTTGATTTTCATGCATTCGAATATGACTAAGATACCGTTACATTCGATTGTTCAAAATGACTTCACACTTGACACACATTTACGACTGCACATTCTAACAATTTAAAAACATGTAATATTTTACAACATCATGCACTTGCAGTCAAACCGTTAAAATGGGATGGACCAAATTTTAGAATTGAACCTTCAACAGTGAACTCTCACTTATACATCGCTTCATTTATGAGCCTTTTTCACTTATACGACGATTTTGAATTATCCCAGTACATTCCATAGCAAAATAATAATAGTATTATTCATATATGCGTCGCTCTAAAGATAAATATTTCATTCATGCGCCGAATTTTCCGTAAAATGTAAAAAAATATATATTTTTTTTCTTTAAAAAATAAGCATTTTTCATCACTTTCCTCTTTACTCTTTCAACTTTATTGCTCACGAAAGCTTTTTTTTCAGCATGAAATAGCGTTCGGAGAGGCACAATTACATATTATGCATCGTTTTAAAGGAAGCAGTTTGTATTTAGGTATGCTACAGTTTTTGTTTTCTCTTTATCATTGTAGTTACGTTACAGTAATTGCCAAACCGTAGTAATATGTCCCTTGTCTATAGAAACATTCTTATTCATTCTCTCATTAGAACCTATTTTGCGTTTTAGTCCTTTAAATAGGTTTTTTTTACTCTCACTTAAGCGCCTTTTCCTGTTGGTCCCTTGGGCTGGCGCATAAGTGCAAGTTCACTGTATTTGTAAAATAATTCTGTACATTCCATAAATAATGAAAAAAAAAAAAAAAAACATACCTCTTCATTTATCCGTCCATTACTTCTAAACTGTAATTCTTCAAATGCAAACCAAATTAATACACCCTAAGGTAAAAATCCACTCAAAGCTTATTAGGAAAGCTGCACATTTAATCGTCCTGAACATTAACCACCGTATTCCATTACCATGCACTTTCTTCCAACAATGTGGTCCGCACCGTGGCCGATTTAAAACTTCACCGACTGCGCCAATAAACTTGATTTGACATAGGGCCAGCACCGTTCACAAGGCAGTATTGAGAGTCTTCTATAACTACACTGACTGCATAATCGTTTGAAAATAATTATTTAATTTAAAAACAGACTTCAGAAATTCATCCAAAACACAACACGTATTTTGACGAAAACAAAACACTGTCTATTTCTCCGGCTACATCCCTGCCTCGTCCGGTTGCCAATGTTCGTTGAAGAGTAATTCGCAGGTTCCTAGCAGAGTGGCTTGTGACCCTGTGCCACCAGCACCCTGAGATCCTTACAATATGCAACAAAAGTTCTTTTTTTTTTTGGATACCTTTGTATTGTTGTAACAAAAGCAAGACGAAAAATTGGAAAACAAGTTTGATTCAATTGCTTGAAACATTCAAAGGAGGGAGAGAGGTTAGTAAATTGGTTTTCTAATTTAGACTGAAATCTGGCTTGTTGTTGTTGTTGTTTTAAATATCACTCGTGTTTCCGAGTCCGAAAGATAAAATCTACATGATTTAAGGCAGAAAGAGTATTCTCCTCGTGAGCAAGTGGTATCGGGTTCGAATCCCGCCTTGCCCATGAATGCTATTTCAACCTCTGTGTGCCGTAAATCTGTCCTGTGGTTTTCAGGAGTCAAGGCTCTTAGTACGCAGTCCTCATGTATGTTGAAGGTAATGGCTTCTGTATATTAAAAAAAAGGGCAGAATAGGTACGGCTTCCGTTTTTACGAGCACCATTAAAGTGGAAGACCATTTTAGCTCAACACACATGCCATAGAGTCCCGTTTATAGTGTAGGCATCCATTCATAACACTTTCAAACACAGAAAGGACAATGACAGAAGAGAGAGAGAAAGTAAGTCCACGCCCAAGCCGGGATTCGAACCCGGGGCCACCGCATCATGGGAGTTAAGGCTTAAAGTAGTTAACATGCACAGTCTTGAGCGAGAGTTGATATGACCCAGTTTATATAAAGCAATTAAAATAGAGGCCGTTGATGGGCTAAATGCCTGCATAAGATGGTAAAGCTAGGGTTCATTGTTTTAACCCTTTATGTTCCAAATTAATTTAACAATAAATTTGTTTTCTTTGTTTTTTTTTTTTTGGTTTTTTGAGTTGCAATTATATCAAAAAACATTTTTGTACAGCATAAAAATTTTGAAGTTTTCGGGGATCTAAGACCCCCTACGCCTTAGGGCCCCTAAGAACACTGTTTCCGATTGCAGGTACCATCTGTCGGCCTATCAGCGAAGTACAAGGGGTGGTACTTAAAAGCTTCAGCATGATTCCAGCCATACAGTAGTCATAATATTAAATTATTATAAGCGGGGCCGGCCACCTTGTCTAGTGGTCAGAGTAGTCTGCCATGGATGGTGTGGCCCCGGGTTCGAGTCCCGGCTTGGGCATGGATGTGCTTTCTCTCTCCTGTCCTTGTCCTTTCCTTGTGTGTATGTGTTGTTGTGTGAAAGATTGCCTACCCTATAAACGGGTATCTATGGCATGCGTGTACTGTGGAAGTCGGACTTTACACCAAATAACGGTACAGTTGGAAAGGTGAAGCAGCGCACCCCAAATTACCAGCCTGGCTGGCACACGACAAAAAAAAAAATATATATACAGGGTGTCCACTCCAATCGTGGACCAATAGCTAATTTCTAAACCGTTAGAGATAAGCAAATAGTTTATTTAGGAAAAAATCTCCAAATTACGAAAGGAATTTTGGGTCAATTCAATGTTTTTCAAAAAATCAAATTTTGAAAGAGTTACAAAATTTAAATTTTTATACAGCCCCCCAGTCCTATCAATCATATTTAACAAAACATTCTTGACACTGTAACGTTTAAAACTAAAAAAAAATCACTCTTCTACCACAAAAATTGACCGAGTTATGACGTTTTGAAAAATCAAGATTTTGCATTATTTCATGACGTCATCGAGAGATCGCTTAAGGGACCGTATGTGAAATCATTCAAAATCTTGATTTTTCAAAACGTCATAACTCGGTCAATTTTTGTGGTAGAAGAGTGATTTTTTTTTAGTTTTAAACGTTACAGTGTCAAGAATTTTTTACTAAATAGGATTGATAAGACTGGGGGGCTGTATAAAAATTTAAATTTCGTAACTCTTTCAAAATTTGATTTTTTGAAAAACATTGAATAGACCCAAAATTCCTTTCGTAATTTGGAGATTTTTTCCTAAATAAACTATATGCTTATCTCTAACGGTTTAGAAATTAGCTATTGGTCCACGATTGGAGAGGACACCCTATATATATATATATATATATATATATATATATATATATATATATATATATATATATATATATATATATATATATATATATATATATATATATAAGCGGGACTTCTGAGTCCCGTCGGGGCGTAAAGGGCTGCTTTTCCAATCCCAAGCTAATCTTCAAATCAGGAATTTTACCAGAAGCAGCTGTTACTTGCAATGGGGTTGAACAGTTTTAAGAATGATCTTGATCTTCATTGGGAATGAAGTCAATGAAGATCAATGCAGGCCAATGAAGGTCAATTATTGATAAATTGACTAGAACTAGCCGAGCTGGTCCCAGAGCCTGTTGTTGGTAGTCACTTTTGTATTTGTATTTGTACTAATTCATTTTCGGCTGATAATACAGGGTGTCCTAAAATCAGGGACGTCATTTCAAGTTTTTCCAGGGGGGGGGGGGGCAAAGGATCCAAACGCAATCCAATTTCATCGGAAAACATAAAAAGCCACGCCCACTTATATATAAATACATTGATTTCTCAAAGTCAGGGGGGCAATTGACCCCCCCGCCCCCCTAAATGACGTGACTGCCTATATCGCCATTTACAAACTTGGAGGGCAGTTAGAGAACACGATAGCAAGCAAGAATTAAAAAGGAACTTATGTTTGCAAATGCAATGCAGACACGCTATATGCAGGCAAAGCCAGAAACTGACAAATCTGAATTAGGTTTCATATTTGTTACACAGAGACGATTTCACACAGTATCTTAGATTTTATGGAAACGCTTAAAGTTGTTCAAATTGAGTCGTGTAGCTATAATAAGCGAGTAACAACGACAATGAGCTTGTGAAAAAGGCTCGTCATTGCGATGGCTGGTATGCTGTCATTCTGACTCGCGTGTTATATCTAGAGGACGCAAATTTCTACAACTACTTTAACCCTTTCTTAGGTACTAAAATGCTGCGTGTAACAGTCTTCTGTGCAATTAATTTGTCACCTGTTTCGCATCCGTCTGTTTTTGGATTCGTGTAAATGTAGCGCGACAGCATTGCGACTTTAACCCTTTCTTAGGTATACTAAAATGCTGCGTGAAACAGTCTTTTATGCAATTAATTTGTCACCTGTTTCGCATCCGTCTATTTCTGGATTCGTGTAAATGTAGAGCGACAGCATTGCACGACCTTATGTTCCTATGTCATTTTTGCTTGTTATCGTGTTCTCTACCGCACCTCAAAGTTTGTAGATGTCATTCTGAGACACCCAGTACATTTACCAAACAATGGACTGCAGTTTTGTTCTTATTATGCACTCATCAGCATGGAGTATAAATTAAACGAGCTGGAAAAACCCTCTTAAAGAACAGAGAGAGCTAACAAGAACTGGTAGTTGATGTGAAATTAGAACACCAGCAAGAGACCGCACTTAGTTTTCCAGTTTTTCCTTGTGTTCCAGTTCCTTGGTCTACCAGTTTTTGTTGGCTATCTTTGCTGTTTAAGAGGATTTCCGCCTTCAGCTCGCTTAATTTTTATTCCATGCTGATGAGTGCATAATAAGCTCGAAACTGGGCCGTGGTAGCCCGATCGGTAAGGCGTCGGACTCGTGTTCGGAGGGACCAGGGTTCGATCCTAGCCGGTCAAAGATCCACCGTCTTGATTAATGGTGGCTGGGGGACGTTAAAAATGTCGTGGTCACAAAGTCCTCCAAGTGAAACGATACCTCTGGGGGTGCTGGGCCAAGGGGTTTGCTCGACCCTTGGTCTGGTTCAAAAAGAACAGAGCGCCCTTCAGGATCCTATCCCGGTTAAACCACGAGTTGTGGTAGGTACGGGGGACCCTGGAGTGTGTGAAATAAGCTCGAAACTGTAATCCATGGATGGAATAAGCTAGCTGGCGGTGTATTGCATGTTTCTGTCTTAGCCCTGGTTTAGGGGCGGTTACTCACTGCTTCATAATGTATGATATATTAAAGAAAAATTTCTCATACTACTTTAAACTGAGCCAAATATTTTACCCTTTTTTTGCATATCCTAAAATTATTCAGTTTTACAATCAAAAAATTCTGGTGGGGACCCCACACTAATTCTTTTACGTGTAAATTTCTTAGTAGATACCTTAAGTGCTAAAATAATGCTTGGAGTGAGCAAGATAACAATACAAACATTTACATCCCTTTACGAAACAATCATAATGTTTTTTCAATGATTAATTTTCTAAATATCGCCTATTTTAACATCATTCAGCGGATTTTCAGCGAAATATCGCCAATAGCGCCAAATTGATCTCAAATTCAGATAATTTTTTTTTCGCCAAATTTATTGCAAACTAGGCGATATGTCGCCAAATTGGCGTCAAACACTTAGCGACTAAAAGCTTGGCGATAAAAAACCAAGTGGTGGCGCCAATTTATTTCACTTTAGTCTGCATTGAAATTAACACTGATTTACCCCAAAAAGGGGTAAAACATCCCCCTGGGAACATTCGAATGTAACCACAAGGGTAGGTGCACAACTAGACCCCCCCTCAGAGCCTACATTCCAAACTAGAAGCTTCTACGGAATATAATTTTTGAGTTATGCGACATACGCACATACATACGCACATACATACGTACATACAGACGTTACGAGAAAACTCGTTGTAATTAACTCTTGGGTGGTCGAACAGGATTTTTCGGCTGGTTATATGTTGCTAGGTTCATATGCACGTGCTGACAGATCGGAAAAACTGCTCAACATTCATTCGGGGGTGAGCAAAATCAAAATTTAGACCCAAATTTGAGTGAATTTTTTTTCGCGATCACAATACTTCCTTTACTATGTGAAATGAAGTAAAAATCACTCTTTATATACACGCAAGGAAAGTTTCAAATTTAATATGTTTCATTACGCATCAGATCTTCGTCAGATACGTGCTGTTCAAACGACATCAAATCCACTCATCCCTTAGTTACAGTATCAAAATTGCATTAACTTTCAAAGCAACTGGATAATTAGGAATTTTCCAAGCACCGATGAATCCGTAAGAGAAAATTAAACTCAATTTCAAAGCATTTACTGATTGCATAATGAAAATTGTGTAATGGGAGCTTGTACCCATTTGTAAACTTAAAGTATGGTAATTATCGCAATAAATGATTTAAATTGAAGAAATTATCATCGGTGCAGCAATTTCTTTAATTAGTATTTTATCAGTTTTCATTAATTTTAAATGAGTGGAGCATGATTTCGCTCTGCTTCCCCGAATGCGTCGGTTTTGAGACAAAGGAAATTAGTTTTATAATATATTTTTGAAAGCGTTGTTTGCTTTTTTGATGAACATTTTATTCACGTTGTAGAAAAGGCGTTAGCGATTCTCTTCTTATACTTTCATAGTGAGTTAAATTTTTGAGGTAACAAAAAAGTATGTATTTTCATTCTCATGATTAAAGCGAGTGTATGTAGAAACTTCTTTAAAGTCTATTGCGATTTTATTGCTTTGAAGTAAAGGGAAAAAAATGTTTGTGCTTCCAAAAAGCAATTTTATCAGTTTTAATACATTTTCGCAAGTATTAATGAAAAACTGAAACACGCTATGTTTCATTTTAAATGTTAGAAAAAATTAAACCTATTAGTGTGATTAAACGGGCACGTGTGTGACAGTTTTAAAATTTCTTATTTTATTTCTAATATATACAAAAACAAGAAGTTCTGTCAAGAGCTAAAAGAGCCTACTTTACCGTGTACCAAAGTCGACATTCTAGCATCTGATCAATATTCTCTTAATTATCTGAGACTGCCTATTATGTCAAACATGTTATGTTTAGCATTGTGTTATGTTTAGCATTTAAAGCTCAAAAGTTATTAGCGAAGGACAAGTGTTTGAACGGTTCAAAGTTGAATCAAAAATTGTTCAAATCGAAAGTCAAATACAGGGATGGGATATACTCGCCGAGATCTTTCAAGTTTGTTTAGATCGGACTGTTCATTCAAAAGTTATTAGCGGGGGACAGGTTGTGGAACGTTTCAACGTTAATCCAAAAATTGTTCAAATCAAAAATTTAAATACGGGAAGGAAGTACTCTCGATTAGACCTTTCGAACAAAAAGAAATCGTTTATACCGGACTGTTCATTCAAAAGTTAACAGAGGGGGGGGGGGAGCAGACAGACCGACAGACAAACAGACTGACGGACCGACAGACACACAATTTCCCCATCCTCAAAACCCTACTTTCCAATTTTTAATTTTTCGATACATTTTTTATTTTTTAATTTCTTTTTGACTTTTTTTTGGACTTGGCGAAATTTTTTAGATGCATTAAGCTACTTTCAATGATTTTTTTCTTCTTTCTTTTATTTTAACTGGAAAGCAGTCTAAAATGGAGGGAGGTCCATGAAAGGGAAAAATTTGTCGACATAGTAAAAGTGCTTAGCGTAAGGATTTGTTTATGAACAGTATATTCTTGTCAGTACATGACTCGAGAAAAATCAGGTTGATTTTCAAATTTAAATCTTCTAGTGGTCTGGTTGCGGTTAGATATTTCGGAAAAATAAGTTATACCAATTTTACTCCAACCGCATGTATACATTATTTTGAACATCATTTACTGATGCAAATATTTTTCCTTTTAGTGTGAATGTGTGCAGTTCAGTGTATGAAATAGTGTGTTCTCAGCTGAAATATCAGCTGAGAAAATCAACTATCACAATGATGGAAAGTTCCTGCAAATAAACCTGCCTAACTGGAGCTATAGCGCCCCTCTGGTAACTTGAGCGATGATCTTGCTATGACCTTGATTGTGTTTGCCTCTTTTTTTGGGGGGAATTCGGGAAAAAGGAACGCGCTGTGTGTTGGAGTTGGAATACTATATGGAGGAACCTAACTCAGTTCGAGACCGAATATACTTCCTAATCACCCCCCACCCCAAAAAAAAAGATAAACATTGTGAAGGTTATAGCTCACCGTATAAGTCTTGCACTTTATGTATAAGTGGACTGAGTCACATCGTCGTGAGGATCGATCGAAGTCCTGAAAAATTAGTAATAAAAAATTGATTTGTAATTCAGCTGAAAACAATAACGGGAAAAGTTTCTAGCCATCATAACAGCACAAGTTATGTCAATTTGCAAGTTGTCTAACAGTTAGGGGGGGGGGGGGAGAAGGTGAAAAAAATGTATTTGTAAAAAGTATGTCAAATTTTCAAAGTTTTCCTTACGGTTTCAGTCGGATAAAATGTTTGTGAGCTGAACCACTGGATTAATTTTCAATGGAATAATTTACAACAAAAGCACTTGAAATAATATATTTACAGTCGACGCTCGTTATAACGACCACTCGTTATAAAGACCATCCTAATATAACGACCGGTGAGAAAACCTCCGACTGTATTCCAATATACTTTATGTTCTACTTCTTATAGCTACCACGCGTTATAAAGACCGCTTTCTGTGGGACGGAGATGGTTGTTATATCGAGCGTCGACTGTATTATATTTAATACTTGCAGTAAAATTATTGCAAAATTGCTTATACAGTCGACGCTCGATATAACGACCATCTCCGTCCCACAGAAAGTGGTCTTTATAACGCGTGGTCGCAAAAAGAGGTAGAACATAGAGTATATTGGAATACAGTCGGGGGTTTTCTCACCGGTCGTTATATTAGGATGGTCTTTATAACGAGTGGTCGTTATAACGAGCGTCGACTGTATTTTTTATGTATTCAAAGAAAAAAAAATAATTGGTCTTTTTAGTAGTAACAATACATGCAACTTTTTCAGACATTTTTTAAATTGTTAAATTTTTTCATTTCAAAGCTGTAAAATTTGAAGTATTTTAATTTGCATTTTGCAAAAAGTATGCTCAGAAAAAAAAGAGGCTAAAATTATCCCTTTTTCAAAAGATGGAGGATTAACAAACTTTTTCCAATGTAAAATATAGTAATAATTTTCTCATGTGTTATACGAATACGTTACACGACAAAAATTTTCAATAAAAACTGTTTAATTAAAGTACGTAATATATCTTCAAAGTTAAAGCACTTTTTATATTTAAATTTCACAGCTGTTTCAATGGTACTTGCATCGAAAAAAATCTATTTTTACACTCAGTAGAAACAGCTGGCTTTTTTACTTTATTTAGTCATAAAAAGTTACATTTATTTGAAACACATTCAGGGACATTTTTACTGCTTACCAAAAAAGGTATAAAACGTAACATAAAAATCCCATTGCACAGGGTTTAACTTACAGTACAAATCCCTTTTTACCGTCCTTTGCTTGGATGTAAGGTTTTTTTCCTCTGAAATATAAGCAAAAAGAATCTATCTGACCGAAATTGAGAAATATAACTTCCATACTAAATAACACTTGGTTGAAATGCATCAATTTCAAAGCATTACGGTTAACAGTAAATCTCAATTGGACTGTGTTTTTCAAGATTTTATATTCTTTCTGAAACTTATATTAAAAGCAACACAATATCTTCTCACTGGCGATTTATTAACTAAAAACGCTGTAAAAAATACAGTTTTTACAGTATAATGCAGTTAAGTTTATGGTAACAAACTGTGAAAATTGCTAACTTTACAGTAATAAACTGAAAAATTGCTGTTTTACAGTAATAAACTAAAATAGCTAGCTTTAGTTTATTACTGTGCATTTTAGTTTTAAACTGGAAACTCTGCTGCCAGTATTATAATGTTGTGTTTACAGTATAATGCAGCTAAGTTTATTGTAACAAACTGTGAAAATTGCTAACTTTGCAGCAATAAACTGGAAAATTGCTGTTTTACAGTAATAAACTAAAATAGCTAGCTTTAGTTTATTACTGTGCATTTTGCAGTTTTAAACTGGAAACTCTGCTGCCAGTATTGTAATGTTGTTTTTACAGTATAATGCAACTATTTTTAAGGTAAAAAATTATAAAATTTCTAGTTTTACAGTTTATTACTGTGCATCTTATAGTCTTAAACTGAAGCCTCTGCTGCCAGTATTATACAGTAAAAACAACAGTTTATATTTTGCAGTGCATGTAAAATGACTGTTAATAAACTAGCTATATTGAAATGAATATATATATATGTATATATATATATATATATATATATATATACTAGCTGACCCGGCGAACTCTGTTTCGCCTTAAAGGCAATAAAAAAGCAAATTTTTGAATTTATTAAAATTTTTTATTAGAAAATACGAAAAAAATTAAGGACCTACATTAATCATCCATTATTGTTTCTGTATTTACAACCTATTTTACTGCTTTCCAGAAGCTGTCAGAACATGTGCTTTATGTCGCCCGGCGACAGAGGCTCGAAAAAGGCTTGATTTAAAAGATACATTTTTCGGACTGTTTATCAACTGACCGCTCCATCCATAAATCCATCCAAACAAACTTTTGTATTTATAATAGTAGTAAGAAGAACAACCTTTTTAACTGCAGTCCAGGAGCTATCCCACCAAGCGCTTTCCACCTCTCAGCCTCAGAGGCGTAAAAACTCTTAAGTGACAATCGTTTCTGACAGCTTATCACATATAAATTTCAAGGGAAGTAACGCGTTGGTTATAATTTACTTCACAAAAAAGTCAAATAACACTCAACGCACCGCTAACTTACAACCTATTTACTGCGCTCCGGAAGCTGCCAGAACGTGTGCTTTATGTCGCTCAGCCATGGAGGTGTCAAAAAAGGCTTAGTAAAAAGGCTTAGCCAAGAATACAGAAAAGCTGGTAGCTAAATAGATAATTTGCAATAAAAAATATATTGCGGTCCTAAATTGAGATAAAAATTATCCTATCATTTAAGTTGGACCAAACTGAAACTGCGTGCAAAATTTGGTTAAAATCGGTTCAGTAGCTAAAGAGTCCATTGGCCACAAACACAGGGACACGTAATTTATATATATATATATATAGATTAATGCTATGGTTAGGGATAATAATTAACTTTATAAGGTAGTTCCTTTACAGGGTTGAAGGGTTTATAGAAACTTGTAATTGCCCAGATACACAGGTTACACCTTGCCATATCTTTGAGTGTCCAGCAATAAGTGCGAACCTGAGAGAAATTGGTGTATTGCCATCATTTGTAGACCTTTATGACAATAACATCCAACAAAGCAAAAGCAGTTATAAGGATCCATGGAGTTATTTAGTTCGGCTAAGTCATAGACACGACAAAAAAAAATATAATAACTTGAAATTTATAAACAGGAACTTTTTAATCGTGAAATATATTATCGTCAACCTGAAATTTATAAACGACCCTTTGTAGTTTAAAAAAAAGATTATTTTTATTTTTTCACGGGTTGAAGTTTTTTCAACAGCCTAAGCAATATTTATTTATTTTAAATCTAAAAAAATCAGTATTAGAAACTTTTCTTCCCTAGGATATATCAAACTCAAAAAAAGTCTGGTAGTATCTTTAGTATCGGAAAAGTAAAAACGGATTAAGAAAATTTTAGAAATTAAAGAACACTCTGGGAGGAGCTGAAAGTAATGTTTAGCCTTAACCAAAAGAGAAAAAAAATGAATTCCAAGAAATTCTAAAAGTTCCATAAAAGACATTTTTACTTTTCTATAGAATTAGACTCATGTAGAAGAAAAAACTTCCAATTTAAGATTTGGATCAAACATGGAGAGATATAAATCGCACTAATGGGAATACTTTTCAAATTAGACGTTTGTGGATTGAAACCGATTCCAGTCATTAATCCTGGTATTTTAAAGAATTATTTGATGCGTGCAGAAATGTACTTAGACTAAAATGGAATCTAAGAATGTAAAATTATAAGGTAGATTGTGGAAGAGGCCGTGGTTTTCAAATTTAATTCATAAAAAATAGTGCATTGGTTTTTTTTAAATACAGTTTATCCACAAAATATGAATTTTTGTTATTGGTCAAGAAATGGTTTTCACTTTGAAGAGCATTTTTTTACTGCTGACAACTAATGATTACAAAACAATTGAAGGGGCAAGTGGATAAAGGTGATATGTGACAATGTTGGAACCCCCCACCCCTTTTTACGATGGATGAAGGCGATAAGGTAATATACAGGGTGTCCACTCCTATCGTGGACCAATAGCTAGTTTCTTAACCGTTAGAGATAAGCATATAGTTCATTTAGGAAAAAATCTCTAAATTATGAAAGGAATTTTGGGTCTATTCAATGTTTTTCAAAAAATCAAATTTTGAAAGAGTTACGAAATTTAGATTTTTATACAGCCCCCCAGTCCTATCAATCCTATTTAGTAAAACATTCTTGACACTGTAACGTTTAAAACTTAAAAAAAATCACTGCTCTACCACAAAAATTGACCGAGTTATGACGTTTTGAAAAATCAAGATTTTGCATTATTTCATGACGTCATCGAGAGATCGCTTAAGGGACCGTATGCGAAATCCTTCAAAATCTTGATTTTTCAAAACGTCATAACTCGGTCAATTTTTGTGGTAGAACAGTATTTTTTTTTAGTTTTAAACGTTACAGTGTCAAGAATGTTTTACTAAACATGATTGATAGGACTGGGGGCCTGTATAAAAATCTAAATGTCGTAACTCTTTCAAAATTTGATTTTTTGAAAAACATTGAATAGACCCAAAATTCCTTTCGTAATTTAGAGATTTTTTCCTAAATGAACTATATGCTTATCTCTAACGGTTAAGAAATTAGCTATTGGTCCACGATAGGAGTGGACACCCTGTATACTTTTTTGAAAATTTTTTCTAGAAATTAAAAAAATTGTCACATATCACCTTTACTCACTTGCCTCTTCAATTGTGTTTGTGAGTTAACACAATTGAATTCACACTAGTTTGAACTTGTGCAAATCGTCAGAATTCAAATGTCACATATCACCTTTATCCACTTCCCCTTTTCAATTCCATTTCGGCATCTTCCCCATACCGATGGGAAAGAGTGCAATTTAAGTAGGGGGAAGATGCCGTACATGAGTTTTTGTTCCAATTACAGCATGCAATGCATTATCGAATCACTTATTTTCCGACGATTTGGTATAGTTGTCTTGGTCTATGTACCGAGTAGGATCATTGTTTTCTCCAGGGGGTGTCGAAAAGCTATGAGTTTACAGAGAAGATGCCTTACATTAGGGTGGGGCGAAAAATAAAAAGTCTTTCAGATCAACTTCAAATAGTTGCCAAAAGTTGTCTTTGGTGATAGTTAGTTTTTGTGCAACATTTGAGAAAAATCGGTTAATATCTTCAGGGGGCGCTGCGATCGCAAAGTTTTATCATAGCTTTTATCGGGATTTTATGGTTAAAATACGAAAAACAATGCCGTTAGCTAATCTCATTGCGTTTATTTTACTCAAAAGATGTTTTCATGCATTAAAAGCATTCGAAATGACTCACAAACATTATTTTATATGATATATTTATATTAAAAAAAAATCATTTTTTTTTCACGTTTTTGTTTCTTTTTAAATGCTCGAAATATAAATATATCATATAAAATAATTTTTTGTGAGTTATTTCATATGCTTTGAATGCATGAATATATCTTATGAGTAAAAAAAATGCAATGAGATTAGCTAACGGCATTGTTTTTCATATTTTAACCATAAAATGCCGATAAAAGCTATGGTTAAACTTTGCGATCGCAGCGCCACCCTGAAGATATTCACCGATTTTTTTCAAATTTTGCACAAAAGCTAACTATCACCAAAGACAACTTTTGGCAACTGTTAGAAGTTGATCTGAAAAACTTTTTATGTTTCGCCCCACCCTACCGTACAGCGTACATGAGTTTTTGCTCCAATTACAGCATGCAATGCATTATCTAATCACGTATTTTCCAACGATTCGGTATCGTTGTCTATGTCTATGTACCGAGTAGGATCATTGTTTTCTCCAGGGGGTGTCGAAAATCTACGGTATCTTTCCCAAAAAAAAATTCGGCGTCTAAGCCAAAGGCATTTAACACTGATTTGGGTACTCATCAGAGCCGGGGAAAAAACGAAACACTATAAAAATACCCCTTAAACCAGATGTAAATCAAAACCAATTTATGCATGCTCTCAATATGCATGCTCCTTCATTTTAACTGGCTGGCTAGCTGTTTCTGTTGATTCTTATTGGTGAAACACATGATACGGCATTTTCCCCAATGCGGCCTCTTCCCCCAAACTACCTTACATACGTATTTTTAAGTTTCTTTGCGATTAAATTCTTCAGAAAGGAACAAAAATAATTTTTAAATTCTGAATTAATATTTCTAGTAAAAATTTAAACCCATCGTTGTCTTAAACGGTTTTTATAGCCCTCAAAAAACTAAATATTATTTTTTATTAATCTGTATAACGCTTTCTCACTCGAAATTTTACCGGTAAAATTCTTTCTTAAATGGTATTTGCTTTTGTTATCTTTTTTTAAAATATGGAAAAGCAAGCTGTCCCTTTAGAAGAGCATGTCAAAAAATTAGAATGAGTGAACTTAACTTTTTTAAATGAACTTAAAAGATTCTGTTTCATATATTCTTTACGACTTGACAATTTTTATATATAAAGGAAAATCAATTAAAGGCAATTGAAAGGTTTTGATAGTTCAAAAAAAAAAATAACAATAAAGAAAAAAAAATCAAGTCTGAAACGGAAAGGGAAAAGAAAAGAAATATGTAAGAGTAAAATAAATACTTTGACATTATAATATGGGAAAATAATTTGATATCGCCCTAAATATGTTTTTACGAGCCAGTGTGTAAAAAAAAGAGCGAAGTAATTTATTTCGCTTTTTCTTTATTAAAAGCTTTCTTAAAATTTTGAAAACTTTAATTAAAACGCTAAGGTATTTCTCACTTCTGCGTAACGCTTTATTTGTAGAACACTGTAGTTTCTTAAGCTTAAAAAAGTCGATCTTGTAAGCAAAAATTAGTAAAATCATCAAAATGAACTTAATTACTTAAGAACAAAAAATAAAGAAATTCAACAAACATGTAAGAATTTTTTAAAAAATGCAGTTTTTAAATTAAATGAGATGTGAGAAACTAATGTCTGTTTGTGTATTTCCGCCAAATAATGTTTCTAGATACCAATATGGTTTAAAAAAGGTTTTTGTCCAAAGGATTAAAAATGAATTTATCATTTTTTAATTAAAATCATTGAAAAACGTGTTTATAATCAGGTTTTCTCGAATAAGAGTTTTTTTCAAAAGGATAAAAATTAATGAGACTGCAAAATTAAAGGTTTTGAAATATATGAAAAAAGTTTTTGTTCATCTTCATGCTATTTGATACGCTAATTTGAAAAAAGACCACTATTTTTTCCACATTAAGTGACTATTTTTTGTAAAATACATTTATATTTTTGATGAAATCCTCCATCAAAAAATAGCTAGAAAAATTTTGCATTCATAACATCGCAACTGTTTCTTCTTTTATTTATGGAAAATAATTTATTCTTGGTGATGCACATCGATTCTTCCAACAAAGAGTTATTGGGCAAATACGCTCACAGCTCGATCATGACATCCTGAGACCGCGGTTTCGTCCTTATTTTGGACTCCTCAGTCAGGAATAGCCAATAATCGAGCTGGAGGCAGATATCCTCTTATTGTAGCCAAGATGACCTTCAATCTGGTAGATGAATTCGAGTTTACCTTACCAGGTTGCGACGTCCTGGTAAGGCAAACCATTTTATCTACCAGTTTGAAGGCAATCTTGGCTACAATAAGAGGATATCTGCCTCCAGCTCGATTATTGGCTATTCCTGACGGAGGAGTCCAAATTAAGGACAAAACTGCGGTCTCAGGATGTCATGATCGAGCTTGGGTGTATTTTCTTCAGTTCTGCCTTAGCCCTGGCTTAAGGGCGGTAACTCATTGCAAAAAGAGTTTTTCTGTTCTTTTTTGAATGGATGAAAATAACTAACGTTCTAGTCTGTTTTGTAACATGCACTTAATGGACGATTTATCAAGATTGAGTGTTATTTTTTTAGAAACTAAATTCGTACATAAAATCAGTAAACGCGAAAAAAATAACACCCCCCTCCAGAATCATGTTAGATGTGAGAAACTGATGCCTACTTGTGTAAAGCCCCCAAAAATGTTTTTTTTTTTTTTTTTTTTTTTAAAGGAATAATATTTTTTGTAGTTTTCGATTATGAAATTGGAGCTCACGAGAAGGAACGCTGTTTTTTTTCCCTTTAAATCTCTGAAAAGTTCTATTTTTTAACCTTTCTGGAAACTTTATTTAAAAGTAAGGCATTCAACATTAATATCTAAATCTTAACTCGGAACTTTATGGCTTTCTGAACTGAAATAACTTAATCATTTGTGGAGAACTGCTTGTTAAATAACCTCACAATAGCAAATCTAATTATAACTAATGTGGCATAATTCAACTTATCGAGCCGTTTCGTCCAGCAACGAAAATGGAAATGAGGTACAGCTTTAACTCATCCGAATTGGGCAGCTTTATTAAAATGCGTATTTCTGAGATCAGTCACATTCGGTCACAGGCAGCACGAGTATAAACCCGAGAGAAACATTCTAAAAGCATTTAATTAAAATTGTACCTGGCAGCTGAACCCTCTCATTTACAGTTCAGTTATTGATGATCGCCTAGACATAAGTGGGCGCTTTTCTGTTCGCACATTATGAACATTATTGTCATTCTTCAGCAATGATCCATTGTGACTTATTGAAAGACTTTTGTGTTGATTCACTGTATGCGGGGGTTCATTGAACACACACATCAAGGCGCATGAGCCGAGTCCACAGAGGGAAGTTAGATGGCTCGGATTACTTATGGAGGGATGAAGGTTAAGTTTCGTAGGTAAAATGAAATCAATATTAATTTTCAAAGATTTACAAGTTTATCGTTAAGTTAAAAAATGAAAAATGCATGGTAATAAACTAAAATTAGCAGTTTTACAGTTTATTACTGTAAAATTAGCAATTTTACAGTTTATTACTGTAAAATTAGCAATTTTACTGTTTATTACTGTAAAATTAGCAGTTTTACAGTTTATTACTGTAAAATTAGCAATTTTACTGTTTATTACTGTAAAATTAGCAATTTTACAGTTTATTACTGTAAAATTAGCAATTTTACTGTTTATTACTGTAAAATTAGCAATTTTACGGTTTATTACTGTAAAATTAGCAATTTTACGGTTTATTACTGTAAAATTAGCAATTTTACAGTTTATTACTGTAAAATTAGCAATTTTACGGTTTATTACTGTAAAATTAGCAATTTTACGGTTTATTACTGTAAAATTAGAAATTTTACAGTTTAGTACTGTAAAAGTAGCAATTTTACGGTTTATTACTGTAAAACTAGCAATTTTAACAGCTTATTACTGTAAAATTAACAATTTTACAGTTTAGTACTGTAAAAGCAGCAATTTTACGGTTTATTACTGTAAAACTACAATTTTACGGTTTATTACTGTAAAATTAGCAATTTTACGGTTTATTACTGTAAAATTAGCAATTTTACAGTTTATTACTGTAAAATTAGCAATTTTACGGTTTATTACTGTAAAATTAGCAATTTTACAGTTTATTACTGTAAAATTAGCAATTTTACGGTTTATCACTGTACAATTAGCAGTTTTACGGTTTATCACTGTAAAATTAGCAATTTTACAATTTATTACTGTAAAACTAGCAATTTTACGGTTTAGCAATTTTTCAGTCCAGTACTGTAAAATTAGCCATTCTTACAGTTTATGGCTATGAAATTAGCTGTGTTAACATTTATTTTTTACCATGTAGGTTTAATTATTATTATTTTTTCGTTCTTGTGGTGTGTATGTAAGTTAAGATAAGGGGTCATCTAGATGTGATGTCCCGCTTTGGGGAGGGAAGAGCGTTCGTGAAATTGTGACAAGGAGGATAGAAGAAGTTACAAATTTTTTTTAAAAAAGAATATTCTTATGTAATATAGCGAATATGTAACACAAGATGAAGTGGTACACTTTTCGTCGCAGGGAGAAAGGGGAGGGGGGGTTCAATTATGATAAAAGGAAAAAAAGTGTAACATAATTTACTGACAGCTAACTTTTTAATTATTATAGAACAAATTGTAGATTAATAGTGTAATTTTTTGTTGGTTTTATAAATCTAAAAGCAACCGAATGTGTTTCTTACTCTCGAAAAGTAAATAGGGTTCTATCTTTTGCCTATTTTTCTAGTAAAAGATTAGTAAAATAAAATACATGAAAGTACCGTCTGTTGGGGTAAGATTGGCCCTATGAGGGTAACATTGGCCCAAAGTTAGAAAAAGTTTTGTTGTCCTGTATTGTAATCATAATGATGAGTTGTCGGCCTAGACAATGCCTTACTGGATAGGTAGCACCACTGGCTTGACTGTTCATGAAGTGGAGGTTATTTTTATATTTCATATTCACTCTAGTGCTGCTCCATCTTCACTTTGAGAAAGTGGTAAAATTTGTTGTCCCTCAACTTTTACTTGTGAACGCTAATTCTTGAAGAGCTACTTGTAGGTAAGTGTATAACGATATCATATATTCAATTGTTTCAAGTATTTTTTGTGTAATAATGCTGTTACCTTTGTTATTTACAAAATAATTCGATTTTATTATTTCATGACAACTTTGGCCCAGAGTTGGGGTAACTTTGGCCCAAGATGGTGGCTGGGCCAAAGTTACCCCAAGGTGCATTAATTTCGATGTAAAACTTGATTGGTACCTATTTTATAAGCAGATTGCTTAACAAAACCACTTAAAATAGTTTTATTATTATTTTAAGCACTAGTTTTTGGATTTTTTTGTAGGAAAATGCTAAGAAATCGGATAAAACTTCTTGGTACAAGAAATTACACCAATTACAAACCACAAGTGCTAGAGGAGTGTTTAGAGGCTATTAAGTCTGGTGCCTTAACCCAAAGAGCTGCATAGAAAAAATGTATAATATACCTAGGTCTACAATAAAAAACAAACTTAAAGGGATTCATTCAAAAAATGTGGGACGTGCTAGAATCTTTAGTGATGAAGAAGAGCATGTTTTCGAACAACATTTAATAAAAATTGCAGACTATGGGTTCCCTGTAATTGAATTGGATTTTTATTTTTGTACAATACAATATTTTTCCCTAAAATGAAGTTTGTTTCATTTATTCCTATTTCTCCCCATTTCATGGATGTTTTTGAATTAAAAGCAGGCAAAACAACAAACTAATGTGTCTGGTGGTAATTTTATCTTGTCTAACTTTAGCCCAACCTATACTAATCACAGGTTTTATATGGTTTAAAAGTATGGAACAAAGTTACCCCAATTCAAGGCAACTTTGACCCAAACATTAAAAAAATGCAATTTTTTATTTTGCAAAATGATTGAGAGGTCTCAATATGGTTTTAATTTAATGATACAAGGTTTGTTTACACAGTAAGATGTATTGAAAATTAATATAATCAATGTCAAAAGACATATTGCTTATAAAACTATTACAAATATTTAGCCAGATACACAGCTTACACCTTGTCATATCTTTGAGTGTCCAGCAATAAGTGCGAACCTGAGAGAAATTGGTGTATTGCCGTCACTTGTTGACCTTTATGACGATAACATCCAACAAATCGCAAAAGCAGTTATAAGGATCCATGGAGTTATTTAGTTCGGCTAAGTCATAGACACGACAAAAAAAAAAAAAAAAAAAAAAAAAAAAAAAAAAAAAAAAAAAACATCTTTAGATTTGGGCCAATGTTACCCCAGCTGACGGTAATCATAACGTCTAGTAAACAAGCTTTCTAAACATAATCATAAATTTTGCAAATAACAATATTTAAATAAGAATGATTACAAGTAGGGATGCAGCGATTAATTGGCAGTACCGATTAATCGGCCATAATCGGCCACTTTGCCAATTATTAATAATCAGAAATATCGGACCGATTGATCGGCCGAAAAATATTTTTTTAAATATTATTCTTCAAAGTATACCTTAAATAAGAAACTATGAGATATGATTTTATAAACAGTTATAATAATCCTCACAGTTGATATAAAGTGTTTAATAAATTAATTCTCATACTTTAAGGCTACAATGGACTAAAAAATTCATTTTTTTCAATTTTGAAGATACAGTTCTGAATTTTTTATGAGTTATAGACCCTTATAAGGGGAAGTAATTCATAAAGTTTTGTTGAAAATTTCTGAATAGTTTTTGAAATACAGACAATACTGTATTATTTAATCCTAAATATTTGAACCGCAAAAATCGCTCCATGCAGACCAATTTTTTTTTAAACTTGATTCTTTCAATTTTTCTAGATGCATATTTCATATTTAAAGAAAAGTTGGGGAGCAAAATTTTATTAACCACAATATTTTGGGAAAAAATGTGTCAAAAACTAAGTCTTTATTTAAATTTCAATTTTTTCTGAAAAACGTCAATAAAATTTGGATTTAAACCTGATTTAAAAAAAAAGAAATGAGCATACTGAAAATTTGCTCCCCAACTTTTTTTTATTTGTATCTCTTGATCAAGCTGAAAAAAACTCAAAGTGATTCAACATAAACTGAACTGCAGGGAGCATTTGGAACATACGCATGAGTTGAAATTTTACGATTCTGAGATATTTGCATTTAAATGAAAAATTTGGTTACAAAATGTAAAATATCCGCAAAAACAAGTCGATAAACTGAAAAAATTAAAAGTAACAGCTTTTAGCAACTTTGTTCTGTGTGACTAGGCATACTTTATTGATAGAATCTTGTTCCTTTGCAGAAAACTTCTTTTTTTTTGCAGATTTGCAATGGATGCAAATCGTCGTTTAGACGGTCAACCTTTCGGTTTTCGGTAGCGAGAACTCAATAAATCCATAACTAAGACTTGAAAATTAATAAAAAATCAAATGATGCAAAAGTTCTTCACTTATAGTGTAATAAGATACAATTTAGCTATGAAAAGAGCTGTTTTTGTGTTCAAAAGAAACGTAAAACGCTAAATTTGAAAGCGATTGGGATAATGAAAGAAACACCAAGATTAGAATCAAAACAAAGATTGGAACTATGAACACTGTTACAGTTAACTTAATAATGGCAGAAGTAGGAAGCAAAACTATTAGTGGCTTCACCGTTAGCATAGTACAAAAATAATGTGATAATTAGTAGTTAGATGCGATTCACGTGACTGTCAAATGCTCTGCTCAACTGTCAAAATCAGCCGTATAAACCTGTGAACAAGAAGGCGGAGTAAAAAGTGATACTGACAGAACAGCTTATAACTTTGGTAAAAATGGTACGAATTGAAAAATTTTTTTTGCCATGAATTACACACAGTTCAGAGATTAATTTTAAGAAAAAAATGAAAAATCAAAATTTTGGTCAATTTTTCGCATTTTAAGACTCCATTGTAGCCTTAACTAAATATCATAGACAATGTTGCAACATTTTTCATGTGACGATAGTTACCTCCTTAGCACAGTGCTTTTAGAAACTTCTAGATTTCACAAAGAATAAAAGAATAGAATTAAGTTGCTACCAATTATTTAAAAAAATTTAATTAAAAGTACTCCTAAATTGGAGTGCTCCCCACAGACTCCCCCACCCCCCTATTTTTTGAATTTTTATGTCCAATTAAAATAGTTAACAATGTGTTAATGTAATAGGATTGAAAATAATATGAAAATTGGTTCTAAGAAATTTGATGAAATAGTGAAATCATTTTGTGAAAACTAGGAAATTGGAAAAAAATCTTGTCCCAGAAATAAATTACTTACCATCTCCAAACTCGGAATTCTATAAGAGAGAAAAAACAGTGATGGAAAAATCGATAGCATTAAAAACAATCATCCTTATCATTAATCGGCTCTGCCGATTAATCGGCCGATTATCAACAGCCGATTAATCGGTAATCGGCCAATTTTCTTATCGGTGCATCCCTAATTACAAGCATGTTTATGAGATGAAATAAATCTGCTTTTCGGTGAAGACATATGGGAAATTTTATTGCACAAACTAACAGGAAAACTGCAGACACGTGTTTCAGCGTTATAAGGAACTTCTTTTCAGCGCAAAAAGTGTGAACTTATGGATGCCAAGACACCCGGCTTTTGCTGGATGTCTTTGCATCATAGCAAATATATATAAATAAATAAAGTACATATAATATAAGTAAGTAAATTAATAAACGTATTTAAGAATAAAATAAAAACCTAATTAAAATTTTTGCGTGCTTTATCAAAATGTGAAATCTAGAATAAAGAATGTTAACTATCACAACCTTAAAAAAAAACTATGTCAACCTTAAAAAAAAACACTCTTAAATCCAGTGAACATTTCATTAGCCAATCCTCTCTGAAACGCAAGGGTGCCCCTCCCCCCCAAGCTCAATGGCGCAAATTCCCTCCCCCCCCCAAAAAAAAAAAATTTTCACAATCCCCTTGTACTTTTTATTTTATTTTTTACCCTTATTTTATTTTTTTTAAATATTTTTTATTTATTTTTTAATATTATTTTTTTTAATATTATTTTTTAATGTTATTTATTCATTTATTAAAATTAACTATTATACTTTTATTTTTTATTACTTTTATAAAAGCTCGAATTATGCGCAGAATATAATCGTTTTTTCCCCTTCCAGACATTCCAATCACATACACACAACAAATAAATAAATAAAAAATTATAATAAACAAATTAAAGAAATAATTTAAATTGAAAAAATAAATTAATGAATTTTTATTTGAAAAAAATCAGTAAGTAATTTAAACTAAAAAATAAATTAATAAATAATTTAAATAAACAAATAAATAAATTTAAAAAAAAATCCCCCCCAAAAATTTTGATGGCGCAACTTGCGCCATAATTCCCCCCTGTGGGCACCCCTGCTGAAACGGGATACTTCATTAGTGTTGGTTTGTAACTACTTGTCATTAATAATTCTAGGTTTATATTTTTATGCATCTTTTGCAAGAAAAAAAAAATTGATGTCTCTAGTTTCATTTTTTTTAGAAATAATTTCTATTTAATTACTTAGCGATTGAAAATTACATCATAGTTAGAAACATAAAGAAAAACGCGTACGCGAACAAATATTTGTGCCACATGCTTTTGAGCAGCAAAACATTGAATACTTTGGATGTTTAAAACCATCATTTTTTGAGTCAGTGAATTGTTTTCCAAAGTTTTCTCCTCAATGTTCGTTTTTTTCCCCCTCCCTCATTTATTGTTGAAAACTTTGGTGCTCCGACACCAGAAGCCAAAGGTGTTATCTCATGAGACCTTTCAGCAACAGCTGTTCTCGTCCATGGGATTAAGAATCATGACGTCAATTGCTTTGTTGACGTCGGAGGGGAAGAAAACTGATTAATCCCCTTGTTATTGTGCGGCTCCCAAAATTCGATGCCTCGAACATGTGTTACACTAGGGAAGATTTCATTCTGTCTTGGAAGTTAATTGCTAGGTTAAAGAACGGTAGTTTTTTTTATTTTATGTAAATGCGATATTCTTTGTGGTAATTGCTTTTTCTAACAGAATTCTTAAGTAGATATTCATGTATACAGGGTGTCCACTCCTATCGTGGACCAATAGCTAATTTCTAAACCGTTAGAGATACGCATATAGTTCATTTAGGAAAAAATCTCCAAATTACGAAAGGAATTTAGGCTACGAAATGTTTTTCAAAAAAATTCAAATTTTGAAAGAGTTGCGAAATTTAAATTTTTATACAGCCCCCCCAATCCTATCAATCATATTTAGTAAAACATTCTTGACACTGTAACGTTTAAAACTAAAAAAAATCACTCTTCTACGAGAAAAATTGACCGAGTTATGACGTTTTGAAAAATCAAGATTTTGGATTATTTCATGACGTCATCGAGAGATCACTAAAGGGACCGTATGCGAAATCCTTCAAAATCTTGATTTTTCAAAACGTCATAACTCTGTCAATTTTTATGGTAGAACAGTGATTTTTTTTAGTTTTAAATGTTACAGTGTCAAGAATGTTTTACTAAATATGATTGATAGGACTGGAGGGCTGTATAAAAATTTAAATTTCGTAACTCTTTCAAAATTTGATTTTTTGAAAAATATTGAATAGACCCAAAATTCCTTTGATAATTTGGAGATTTTTTCCTAAATAAACTATATGCTTATCTCTAACAGTTTAGAAATCAGCTATTGGTCCACGATTGGAGTGGACACCCTGTATAATGATTTTTTTTTCAGTCCTATAGATGGGAAACTATTAAATATTAGATTTAAGGTGAGTTCCTTTTCTCTTTTTTTTTAAATAGTGACGCCACCAGTTATGTATTTTGATAATAAGGGATATAGATATATGATACAGACATCTGACGGCGCAAGTTACAAAACACACTGATACACAGCTACATCGTCGAACTGTTTGGCCGAAATCGAAATCACAACATGATAGCCTCGAACTAAGTGTATTATTAGAGTTCTAGTCGTTCGGCGCCTGGATCGAGGGTATAAACACCATGGAGGAAAGAATTAATAAGAATATTACATCACTTAAAAAAAAAAATTCCTGGCAAAATATATTTCATTGCGATGCGAGAATAAAGCTCGTTACGCATGACTGACAAAGTCAAAGATACTTATGGGTGATTCCACGTCAGATGAATCACCTCCTCGACCTCACCGTATCCGATTTTAACAAAATTTGATGTGAGGGACACATATGACGAGGTAAGTGATCCTGCAAATATTTAGGTTTTTACTTTAAAAATTGTACGAAAGCGGAATACGGAGCTGTAAAAAACAGCAAAAACTGCGAGAAATACGAAAAGTGGTAACATGCAAATGACTGTAACTTCACTCCAAATTATAGTAGAATAAAAATCATTGTAAAGTTAAGGATTGGAGCTTTCTATTGATATATTACATGGAGTGATTCCATACCAACTCATCAAAAAGGGGTTGCATGACCGACTCGGATTTTAAATATTTGGGTTTTTACTTTAAAAATTGTACGAAATACGGAGCTGTTAAAAACAGCAAAAAGTGCGAAAAATACGAAAAGTGGTAACATGCAAATGACTGTAACTTCACTCCAAATTATAGTAGAATAAAAATCATTGTAAAGTTAAGGAATGGAGCTTTCTATTGATATATTACATGGAGTGATTCCATACCAACTCACCAAAAAGGGGTTGGACGACCGACTCGGATTTTCTTTAAAACTGTAAAAGCATGATAATAACACTAGCTGAAATGAAACTAGCTGTTTTACAGTTTATTGCAGTAAAGTTAGCAATTTTCAGTTTATTACTGTAAAATTAGCAATTTTACCATACAATTGGCTGTATTATACTGTAAAAACAGCAGTATAATCCTGGCAGTGGAGGTTCAAGTGTAAAACTAAATTGCATTGTAACAAACTATTGAAACTAGCAATTTTACTATTTATTACTGAAACTAGCAATTTTACAGTTCACTACTGCAAAATTAGCAGTTTTAGTTTATTACTGTAAAATTAACTGTATTATACTATGAAAACAACATCTACTTTTTACAGTGTGTCAAATAACACACCTTGCAGAGAGAAAAAGTTTAAAAAAAAAAGAAAGGGAGTAAAGTTTAAATTTTTTTTTTGAAAAAACTCACAAAGCATACTACTCGCTCAAAACAGATATCCCAAACTGAAAAATGTCCCCGAAAAGTGCTTGAGTGAAAAAACCAACATGTCCCTGAAGCATATTTGGCGGGAAAACGGACCGGATATATTTGTGTGAATAGGAGAGCACGAATATCCACACCCCTATTGATTGGAATGGGAAGCTGAGCTTTCAACGGCTCTTATCTCGTTTCCGTCAGGTGCATTGGAGACGTGGTGAATGGGAAAACTCTCTTTGGAAAGTGAATAGGACAGGAAAAATACACTTGTGACTGGAGATTTGTCGGAAGAAAGGGTGTTCTTCTCTAAGAGTAAGTGTCAGAAGTAGCGGATTGCCATCAGACGAAATACAGTCGAACCTGTTTGTCTCGAACCTGCTTATTTCGAAAACCTCTCTATGTCGAAATTTTTCAATTTTTTTGCTTTCACAGCACAAATTTAATGTTTTTTTCTCATGTTTATCTCTAATGATTTTCCCCGGAGATCTCTATATCTCGAACTTTTGCGACTCTCATTTCTGAATTTCATCTCTAGCCCCCTTTATCAATGGTATAACTTGGAGACAAAAATCATCTTTTGCACAATCATTCGAAGACTATATGCAATGAGTTATTGTAAGATAAATTCACTTTATCTACCAGTTTGTTGGCAATCTTAGCAACAATAAGAGAATCTTTGCCTCCAGCTCGATCATTGGCTATTCCTAACTGAGGAGTCCACAATCAGGACGAAACTGCAGTCTCAGGATGCTATGATCGAGCTGTGGGTGCATTTGCATCAGTTCTGCCTCAGCCCTGGCTTACGGGCGGTAACTCATTGCACATTACCCAGCTTTTGCCTTCAAATTTCGAGTTGAGCCGCACCATAGTTTGCGGACGCTCGCTGGTAAGATAAATTCACTTTATCTACCAGTTTGTTGGCCATCTTAGCAACAATAAGAGGACCTTTGCCTCCAGCTCGATCATTGGCTATTCCTAACTGAGGAGTCCACAATAAGGACGAAACTGCAGCCTTAGGATGCTATGATTGAGCTGTGGGTGCATTTGCATCAGTTCTGCCTCAGCCCTGGCTTACGGGCGGTAACTCATTGCACATTACCCAGCTTTTGCCTTCAAATTTCGAGTTGAGCCGCACCATAGTTTGCGGACGCTCGCTGGTAAGATAAATTCACTTTATCTACCAGTTTGTTGGCCATCTTAGCAACAATAAGAGGACCTTTGCCTCCAGCTCGATCATTGGCTATTCCTAACTGAGGAGTCCACAATAAGGACGAAACTGCAGTCTCAGGATGCTATGATCGAGCTGTGGGTGCATTTGCATCAGTTCTGCCTCAGCCCTGGCTTACGGGCGGTAACTCATTGCACATTACCCAGCTTTTGCCTTCAAATTTCGAGTTGAGCCGCACCATAGTTTGCGGACGCTCTCTGGTAAGATAAATTCACTTTATCTACCAGTTTGTTGGCCATCTTAGCAACAATAAGAGGACCTTTGCCTCCAGCTTGATCATTGGCTATTCCTAACTGAGGAGTCCACAATAAGGACGAAACTTCAGTCTTAGGATGCTATGATCGAGCTGTGGGTGCATTTGCATCTGTTCTGCCTCAGCCCTGGCTTACGGGCGGTAACTCATTGCACATTACCCAGCTTTTGCCTTCAAATTTCGAGTTGAGCCGCACCATAGTTTGCGGACGCTCGCTGGTAAGATAAATTCACTTTATCTACCAGTTTGTTGGCAATCTTAGCAACAATAAGAGGATCTTTGCCTCCAGCTCGATCATTGGCTATTCCTAACTGAGGAGTCCACAATAAGGACGAAACTGCAGTCTCAGGATGCTATGATCGAGCTGTGGGTGCATTTGCATCAGTTCTGCCTCAGCCCTGGCTTACGGGCGGTAACTCATTGCACATTACCCAGCTTTTGCCTTCAAATTTCGAGTTGAGCCGCACCATAGTTTGCGGACGCTCTCTGGTAAGATAAATTCACTTTATCTACCAGTTTGTTGGCCATCTTAGCAACAATAAGAGGACCTTTGCCTCCAGCTTGATCATTGGCTATTCCTAACTGAGGAGTCCACAATAAGGACGAAACTTCAGTCTTAGGATGCTATGATCGAGCTGTGGGTGCATTTGCATCTGTTCTGCCTCAGCCCTGGCTTACGGGCGGTAACTCATTGCACATTACCCAGCTTTTGCCTTCAAATTTCGAGTTGAGCCGCACCATAGTTTGCGGACGCTCGCTGGTAAGATAAATTCACTTTATCTACCAGTTTGTTGGCAATCTTAGCAACAATAAGAGGATCTTTGCCTCCAGCTCGATCATTGGCTATTCCTAACTGAGGAGTCCACAATAAGGACGAAACTGCAGTCTCAGGATGCTATGACCGAGCTGTGGGTGCATTTGCATCTGTTCTGCCTCAGCCCTGGCTTACGGGCGGTAACTCATTGCACATTACCCAGCTTTTGCCTTCAAATTTCGAGTTGAGCCGCACCATAGTTTGCGGACGCTCTCTGGTAAGATAAATTCACTTTATCTACCAGTTTGTTGGCCATCTTAGCAACAATAAGAGGACCTTTGCCTCCAGCTTGATCATTGGCTATTCCTAACTGAGGAGTCCACAATAAGGACGAAACTGCAGTCTCAGGATGCTATGATCAAGGCTGTGGGTGCATTTGCATCTGTTCTGCCTCAGCCCTGGCTTACGGGCGGTAACTCATTGCACATTACCCAGCTTTTGCCTTCAAATTTCGAGTTGAGCCGCACCATAGTTTGCGGACGCTCTCTGGTAAGATAAATTCACTTTATCTACCAGTTTGTTGGCCATCTTAGCAACAATAAGAGGACCTTTGCCTCCAGCTTGATCATTGGCTATTCCTAACTGAGGAGTCCACAATAAGGACGAAACTGCAGTCTCAGGATGCTATGATCGAGCTGTGGGTGCATTTGCATCTGTTCTGCCTCAGCCCTGGCTTACGGGCGGTAACTCATTGCACATTACCCAGCTTTTGCCTTCAAATTTCGAGTTGAGCCGCACCATAGTTTGCGGACGCTCTCTGGTAAGATAAATTCACTTTATCTACCAGTTTGTTGGCCATCTTAGCAACAATAAGAGGACCTTTGCCTCCAGCTTGATCATTGGCTATTCCTAACTGAGGAGTCCACAATAAGGACGAAACTGCAGCCTTAGGATGCTATGATTGAGCTGTGGGTGCATTTGCATCAGTTCTGCCTCAGCCCTGGCTTACGGGCGGTAACTCATTGCACATTACCCAGCTTTTGCCTTCAAATTTCGAGTTGAACCGCACCATAGTTTGCGGACGCTCTCTGGTAAGATAAATTCACTTTATCTACCAGTTTGTTGGCCATCTTAGCAACAATAAGAGGACCTTTGCCTCCAGCTTGATCATTGGCTATTCCTAACTGAGGAGTCCACAATAAGGACGAAACTTCAGTCTTAGGATGCTATGATCGAGCTGTGGGTGCATTTGCATCTGTTCTGCCTCAGCCCTGGCTTACGGGCGGTAACTCATTGCACATTACCCAGCTTTTGCCTTCAAATTTCGAGTTGAGCCGCACCATAGTTTGCGGACGCTTGCTGGTAAGATAAATTCACTTTATCTACCAGTTTGTTGGCAATCTTAGCAACAATAAGAGGATCTTTGCCTCCAGCTCGATCATTGGCTATTCCTAACTGAGGAGTCCACAATAAGGACGAAACTGCAGTCTCAGGATGCTATGATCGAGCTGTGGGTGCATTTGCATCAGTTCTGCCTCAGCCCTGGCTTACGGGCGGTAACTCATTGCACATTACCCAGCTTTTGCCTTCAAATTTCGAGTTGAGCCGCACCATAGTTTGCGGACGCTCTCTGGTAAGATAAATTCACTTTATCTACCAGTTTGTTGGCCATCTTAGCAACAATAAGAGGACCTTTGCCTCCAGCTCGATCATTGGCTATTCCTAACTGAGGAGTCCACAATAAGGACGAAACTTCAGTCTTAGGATGCTATGATCGAGCTGTGGGTGCATTTGCATCTGTTCTGCCTCAGCCCTGGCTTACGGGCGGTAACTCATTGCACATTACCCAGCTTTTGCCTTCAAATTTCGAGTTGAGCCGCACCATGGTTTGCGGACGCTCGCTGGTAAGATAAATTCACTTTATCTACCAGTTTGTTGGCAATCTTAGCAACAATAAGAGGATCTTTGCCTCCAGCTCGATCATTGGCTATTCCTAACTGAGGAGTCCACAATAAGGACGAAACTGCAGTCTCAGGATGCTATGATCGAGCTGTGGGTGCATTTGCATCAGTTCTGCCTCAGCCCTGGCTTACGGGCGGTAACTCATTGCACATTACCCAGCTTTTGCCTTCAAATTTCGAGTTGAGCCGCACCATGGTTTGCGGACGCTCGCTGGTAAGATAAATTCACTTTATCTACCAGTTTGTTGGCAATCTTAGCAACAATAAGAGGATCTTTGCCTCCAGCTCGATCATTGGCTATTCCTAACTGAGGAGTCCACAATAAGGACGAAACTGCAGTCTCAGGATGCTATGATCGAGCTGTGGGTGCATTTGCATCTGTTCTGCCTCAGCCCTGGCTTACGGGCGGTAACTCATTGCACATTACCCAGCTTTTGCCTTCAAATTTCGAGTTGAGCCGCACCATGGTTTGCGGACGCTCGCTGGTAAGATAAATTCACTTTATCTACCAGTTTGTTGGCAATCTTAGCAACAATAAGAGGATCTTTGCCTCCAGCTCGATCATTGGCTATTCCTAACTGAGGAGTCCACAATAAGGACGAAACTGCAGTCTCAGGATGCTATGATCGAGCTGTGGGTGCATTTGCATCAGTTCTGCCTCAGCCCTGGCTTACGGGCGGTAACTCATTGCACATTACCCAGCTTTTGCCTTCAAATTTCGAGTTGAGCCGCACCATGGTTTGCGGACGCTCGCTGGTAAGATAAATTCACTTTATCTACCAGTTTGTTGGCAATCTTAGCAACAATAAGAGGATCTTTGCCTCCAGCTCGATCATTGGCTATTCCTAACTGAGGAGTCCACAATAAGGACGAAACTGCAGTCTCAGGATGCTATGATCGAGCTGTGGGTGCATTTGCATCTGTTCTGCCTCAGCCCTGGCTTACGGGCGGTAACTCATTGCACATTACCCAGCTTTTGCCTTCAAATTTCGAGTTGAGCCGCACCATGGTTTGCGGACGCTCGCTGGTAAGATAAATTCACTTTATCTACCAGTTTGTTGGCAATCTTAGCAACAATAAGAGGATCTTTGCCTCCAGCTCGATCATTGGCTATTCCTAACTGAGGAGTCCACAATAAGGACGAAACTGCAGTCTCAGGATGCTATGATCAAGGCTGTGGGTGCATTTGCATCAGTTCTGCCTCAGCCCTGGCTTACGGGCGGTAACTCATTGCACATTACCCAGCTTTTGCCTTCAAATTTCGACTTGAGCCGCACCATAGTTTGCGGACGCTCGCTGGTAAGACAAATTCACTTTATCTACCAGTTTGTTGGCAATCTTAGCAACAATAAGAGGATCTTTGCCTCCAGCTCGATCATTGGCTATTCCTAACTGAGGAGTCCACAATAAGGACGAAACTGCAGTCTCAGGATGCTATGACCGAGCTGTGGGTGATGCATTTGTTTCATTCGAAGACTATGCTCATACTTAAAGGTGTGCATTCACTTGTTACTGATACAGTCGACGCTCGTTATAACGACCACTCGTTATAAAGACCATCCCAATATAACGACCGGTGAGAAAACCCCCTACTGTATCCCAATATACTCTATGTTCTACCTCTTATAGCGACCACTCGTTATAAAGACCGTTTTCTGTAGGACGGAGACGGTCGTTATATCGAGCGTCGACTGTATAGTCATCACAATTAATGAAACGTGGACTAGCAACGTGTAAAATATTCAACAATATCAATGCGAAACAATTTATTAAGCATATGACTTTGCTCCAATTGCTTATTTTTGTAAATTTAATCACAACCTCCGTGTCTCCAATTTTTCTTCTGTCCCGTGAAACTCCAGATAGACAAGTTTGACTGTATATAATTATCTCAAGATTATACTGTATATAATTATCTCAAGATTATACTGTATATAATTATCACAAGATTATACTGTATATAATTATCTCAAGATTATACTGTATATAATTATCTCATGATTATACTGTATATAATTATGTCAAGATTATACTGTATATAATTATCTCAAGATTATACTGTGTATAATTATCTCAAGATTATTGTCATGTAAGGGCGGATCCAGAAATGGTCCAAGACAGGGACGATTGATATTTTTTCTTATTTGCACATTTTTTTTTGCCATGCATTTTTATTAACACATGTTGTTTACAAATGTTTTGGTCTTCCATTTTGAAAAATTTCCAAATCAGAAAGCCCCGTATCCCCCCCCCCCCCACCCTTTCCCTTCATATCATCAAAGATCAACAAAAATTGACTCTTTTGAACTTCAAAATCCAAAAACTGCCGGGGAAGAGTCTCTCAAGGGAGGGGCGATCGCCCCCGTCGCCCCTCCCTTGTATCCGCCCTTGTTGTTTATTTATTTATTTATTTAAAGTATTGTGCACTACAGACAAATCCAATTACAGTGGCAAGTAAAGTAAGTACATATAAAACAAATAATACATTAAAAATATTGTTACAAATCTTGTAAATAGTTGTTGTTTTTTCCTGCCTTGCATCATTTTCATTAGTTTTGGTTTTATCTGACGTCATGTTGCAAATGTATCTGAAGATATCACTTTTATCACTGGTATACCGGCCCTGTAACGTTTTGTAGTTTTTATACTTGCCCTACATTTGATAAGCGTGAAGACATTTTCCCCGCTGAGTGTGTTTTTTTTCTTCTTTTTAGAAATTTCATGAATGAATTGGAATACTCCAGATTTTGCTAGAAATGTTCTTGAGTGTATAAAAAGCTGGCCTTGAACACAAGTCAGTCAGTTGTTTTCAGATTTGATTCTGGTGACTCGTTTTATTCGCTATTCGCTTGGGCGAATGTTTGTTTTGCTTTTGTAATTGCTTAATTACTGTTCACGTTAGATACGTGGTGCTGAATTACTGTTGAGAGTACAGTGTAGTGTTTGCTGCCTAATTGCTGATGTTTAGCAATTGTTTTCTGCTCTTATTGTAAATAGTGTACATACTTGTAAATAAATTTATAGTTACTTCCTCAAGATTGGAATGCTCATTTGAAGAAAGTTGAAGGTGCTACGGACTCGTTACAATATTGAAACATATAGACTTAAAACAATTAAAAGGCAGGTTTAAAATATCTGAGACACGACAAGGAGTTAAAATTTTGTAAAAATTTAAAAGACAACAAACGAAATAAAACAAATTACACATTTAAAATTTTTAAACAAATAGACTTAAAATTATTAAAAGACATATTAAAAAAATCCAAAACGCGACAATGAGAGTTAAAAAGTTTGTAAAATTTAAAAAGACAAAAAATTATCAACGTAATTAAACTTTGTAAAAATATTTGTAAAACACACATGACTCCTAAGAGTTCTATTTGGAACCGCAAAATGGATAGAATTAATAATATCTGAGCAGTCAATTAGATTGTTAAGTGCTTTATAAAAAGAAGAAGACACAAAAGTTCACGGCGTGACTTAAGGTTTGGAACATGATAAATATTGTATAAATTAGAGTATGAATACGTCAAAAAATCATGGTTATGGGTTCTGTAACACAAATAAAAAATAAATTTGGATTGAATTTCTGTCTGGATGAATTTCTGTTGGTTGATTGTCACATGTCTATTCCTGTTTGTTTTCTTCAACTTTGACTTTTACTTTAAAACGTTTAACCTTTCCAATACGCTTTTCTCGGATAACTATCTGACTAAAGCTCGGATATTAATAGAAACCACCTTCAAGTAGGTTCCTATTCCAGCCTGATGGGGGCTAACAAGCACGAAACTGCAGTCCTTGGATGAAATGGCCGAGTTGGCGGTCTATGCGCTTCTGCCTTTACCCTGCGGCAGGGGCGGTAACTTACTGTAATATATCCGAGCTCTGCTTTAAAATTATGAGCTGTACTGTACCACTGTGCGGTCTCCCGCTGGGTGCTCTAATTTTACATTAGGTACCAGGTTTTTTTTCGAACTACAGTAAACTCTCTTTTATACGCCGGCCCAAGGGACCAATAGAAAAGGCGCACAAGTGAGGAAGAAGCATAAGTGAAAAATCCCATTCAAAATACTAAAACGCAGCATTAACTATAGTAAGAGTGTAAATAAGTATGTTTCTATACAAAATATATTAATTTACATAGAGGTTCGGAAATTATTGTAAGTTAACATAACTAATAAGATAGTAAAAAGGAAAGAAAAGCTGTAGCATACCTAAATAGCAATCTGTCCTACCTTTGCCGATAAAATTCCGAAATTTTTGTTTCAACTTCATACAAATAAGAAAAGGGAGTGTCAGTGGCTGAATTAATTTGCAAATAGTATTCAATCTCTGCTAAGGTTTGTCCTTAAACAATCTGACCCCTTTCATTCAAGGAGCTAAGAAAAGGTATGAATTCTTTCTGCCCCTTGCATGCACGATTCTCTATAGGGGTGTTACTTGATTTAGATGCACCAGACTCCGAAATGTAATACATGTAGAAAGAATACCTTCCAAGAGCAATAAATGCTAAAGATTAAAGAGGAAAGGAGGGGGGGGGGGGAATATTCATTTTTTAAAAGAAAAAAAATTAATACTTTTTGATATGGTAGGAAAATTTCGTCTCATAAGTGAAATATTAAGATTTCATATTAGAGCGACGATAAACGAATGAAACTATCGTTATTTTACGATAGAATGAGTCGGGACCACTGAAAATCGCCGTATAAGTGAAAAAGGCGCATAAGTGAGGCGGTGCATAAGTGAAAGTTTACTGTATGTGTGTCTATGAGAGGATATCTGCCTCCTACTCGTTTACTTCCTATTCTAGGCTGATGAGTACTAATAAGCATGTAACTTTAGTCCTTGGAGGAAATGATCGAGTTGCCGGTATATTGCATGCGCTTTTGCTTTTGCCCTGGCTTTGGGTCGGTAACTTACTGCTATATTTGACTCTAGCATGGTCAAGTACAACCTAAAATCATCCTCAATAGTGAATTTTATAGTACACTTTTTCTTTAAGTAAGTATGAATTTAAGCCCTTTTTTCTTACAAGCAAGTTGGCGCATAAATCCAAAAAGATGCTTCAAGCTTTTTATATTTCTTTTCGTAAATTTCGTGAATATATTTGTAGGAAAATACATTTTTCCTACCCGCTCATGTGGCAACGAAATTTCATGTAAATTTTTTTTCGCCAGGATCAAAGGGGCAAATTTTATAGTAAACTTCGCAAGAAATACTATTTCAAACGAATTCAAATAAAAAGCTTAAGTATTTGAACAAAAGTACACATTCAAATCAGAAAAATAAACAACTAAAATATCGTAATCAAAAATGGTAAATAGGAATACTATTTTTTGAATTCTATGGGAAAAAACAAAAAAAAAAGTTTATAATTCAAACCAAAAATAAGTTACTCTGTGCAAAAATATTACTCTATTTTAACACTTTGTCGCAAAACTGAGAAGGTACTTTACAGCAATGTTTTCTAACGTTTATTGGGGAAAGAAGCCAAATTGGGAAAGATGCCGTATCGTGTGTTTCACCAACAAGCATCAACAAAAACCGCTAGCTAGTCGGTTAGAATGAAAGAACGTGTGCATTGAGAGTATACATTGGATTATACACTGCTCGACATTGAAAATGCAACACCAAGAAGGAGTGGTCAGAAATTCATGCAAATTTACTGTAGACGCACGTCACTGAGTTATGCAAATGATATGAAATGCGCAGCTCTCCGACGCACGTGAAGTAAGATATAAGAGAATGAAGTTGAAAAGTGGGCTATGTTCATGTTGGTTTTTCTGCCAGACTAATTATCGGAGAAATTTGGTTTTTGTCTCGAAGGATACGTGTGATAGGAGGAAATGCCACGCCGTCCTCAACGAAAACACTTCTAGCATATAGACGACTTTACAAGGGGTATGGTGATCGGACTGAGAAGGGGAGGTTGGTCCATACGTCAAACTGCAGCTGATACCCACATGGATGCAAGCACTGTGCATCGGCTGTGTCGGAGATGGTTGGAAAGAGGAAATGTAGCCACATTGAGAAGTGCCAGAGTGACGTCAGACCGCTTGGATCGACGGATTCACCGACAAGCTGTGGCGGACCCGCAAGTCACTTGTACGTCGATTCTGCAGCACGTGCAAGGAACCCTGGATGTTCCTGTGTCGACCAGAACCATTTCCCGTCGACTGGTTGCACGTGGCCTGCAATCACGGCGCCCGCTAAGAATACTGCCATTGACCTCACAGCACAGACTCCAACGTTTGGAATGGTGCCGGACCAGAGCGACGTGGATGGCAGAATGGCAAACCGTAGTGTTCTCAGATGAATCCCGCTTCTGTTTGTCCAGCTATAGTCATCGCATACGTGTGTGGCGTCGACGTGGAGAAAGATCGAATCCAGCAGTAACTGTGGAACGCCCCACAGCGCGACAACGTGGCATAATGGTTTGGGGCGCTATTGCATACAATTCCGTATTACCTCTAGTTCGTATTCGGGGCACTATGACGGCCCAACGATATGTAGATAATGTACTGCGGCCGGTGGCAATCCCCTACCTTCAGGGTCTGCCAAATGCAATTTTTCAACAGGATAACGGCCGGCCTCACAGTGCTCGAATCAGCCAACATGCTCTACGGGGTGTACAGATGCTTTCCTGGCCACCATACTCTCCTGACTTGTCACCAATCGAACATGTGTGGGACGTGATTGGACGCCGTTTGCAGAACCTGTCACTGCCTCGTTCAGAGGACGAACTGTGGCAAATGGTTGAAAGGGAATGGAGTGCCATCCCTCAGGACACCATCTGCAGGCTTATTGACTCTATGCCTAGACGTGTTTCTTCGTGCATCGCTGTCCGCGGTGGTCCTACTTCTTACTGAGCCGACGCCGTCCTCGCTCTAAATTTTGCTTATTTATTTTGAAATAAATATCACTTATTGTTCCATGCTGTCTCTGTCTTCTTACCAAATTTCATCAATTTCTGACCACTCCTTCTTGGTATTGCATTTTCAATGTCGAGCAGTGTATTTATCGCAAGTTTTACACCGTTATTCACAAACACGAATAATCCTTCAATGTTGCCACCGTTAAAGATTACCCCGCGATTCGCACGAAATCGTTATTCACAATCGCAAAAGGAAGAATATTCCTGCCTACAAGCAGCGAAATATAGCCTCGAATCTGAGCCGTCAATATTGGCGGTTTAATTCCGCGATTATACTCTCTACCACACGTTTTACATGTAGGAAAAGACAAACATGGCGGATATGATGTTTTCATTTTGAAATATCCCTCTGATTCCTTACTTTTTTGCGAAATAAACCTGTAATATGCATCTTAGGACGAAAAAGTAGCGTGATAATAACGGTAGAACAATTCAGAAACATTTTTAAGAAATGACTAGATTCTTGGTGGCCCAAGATGGACGCTGTTGAAATTTCTCACTTACAGTGAGTTTTTAATTGAATTAAGTACCTTAAAATTAATATTTTTGAATGAAAATTTTTTTGAACGTGCAGTTTACCAAGATATATAACATACATAAGTTGTGGAAAGCTCTGACGGTTAGAAAAAAATACAAAAAATAACAAAGATCTGTATGCTTCCGGAAAACATTGGCGACCATGATGGGCGACTAGGAATCATGGGAATGTCGTCAACGTCACCTGATCAAAAGCGACCAACTGCAGAAGTTCTTACATCTGTGTCTGAGTAATCCCGCGATTCAATTATTCAAGGTTGGTGAATAAGAACGGAGGCTGGATCTGGATCGCAGGATGGATCGAATTCGGGATTATTCTACAGCCAAGCCGTGATTGTGGATAAGGCTGTTAGGGTGTTTTTACAATGATTTGCCATTTTTGCCACTCTGATAAGTCCCCGAATCAGTGTTAAATGCCATTGGCTAAGACGCCGTATTTTCTTTTGGGGGAAGATACCGTAACTTCCTAGAGACGTCCTAGAGAAAGCAAATGATCCTACTCAAAACATAGACCTAGACAACGACACTGAACAGTCGGAAAAAAAGTGATTCGACAAAATACATTACATTCAGTAGTTGGAGCAAAAACATCGTGTACGGCATCTTCCCCCTACGGCAAGTTGTCATCTTCCCCAATGGTATGGGGAAGATGACGAAAGGAAGGGGTTCCGTAATCATTAATTTTTGGTAGCACAAAATTCTTTTTCAAAGCGAAACCTATTTTTTCATCTATCACAAATGTCCATATTTTGTGGATAAATTGGACTTTTAAAAATAAAACCAGTACCCTATTTTACATAAAATAAAGTCAAAACCAACGGCATCTTCCTCCAATCTACCTTAGTTCTTTGCGTTCCCTTTGAAAACCAGTCCAGAAGTTGAATGTAAAAAAAAATGGTATGCTCGTCATTTCGAATTTTTTCAAGAGGAGAGCGGTGGGCAAAGGGAGTTTACACAACGAAAAATTTACCAAAAAATGGCAAAACTCACGCTCAGTTACGTGTAAATACATTGATTTCCAAGTCAGAGGGAGGGTAGCAATTTACCCTCCCCCCTAAAAGTAGGACCTGCTCGTAGAAGAACTCAAACTGAATCAAACGTTCATCACCATTGACTGCTATCATGCAGTAATAAAATGTTGCCTAATTTTTCGTAATCAATCATTTTCACCGCAAAAAATTTTTCATGTGTGCCCGACCGGTCGGGATTCACTACATTGCAAAAAATGAACTTTTATTTTTACTGTATAATACTGGCAGCCGAGGTTTCAATTTAAAACAGTAAAATGCACAGTAACAAACTGTAAAAGTAGCAATTTTACAGTTTCCTACCGTAAAGTTAGCAATTTTACAGTTTATTGCCGTAAAATTTAGCTGTATGATACTGTAAAAGCAAGAGTATAATACTCCCAGCAGAGGTACCAGTTTAAAACTAAAATGCTGGGTAATAAACTAAAATTAGCAATTTTAGTTTTTACTGTAAAATAATCATACAGTAAAGTACTTTAGAATTAGAAATAATAGTTTATTACTGTAAAAGTAGCAATTTTTACAGTTTATTACCCTAAAATTAGCTGTATTATACTGTTAAAACAACATTAATATTTCACAGTGTACACCGGTTGCAGACTCCTTTTGACACTTCACTTCTATGTTGCAACAGTCAAGGAACAGATTTATCGCGTTACATTCTGTTATATCTCAAAGGTAACAATCGGGAAAAGTCTTTTATCCAGTGGTGATTGACATTTGGATAATACACGTAATTTGCCTCTGACACAATCTCTTGCCAGCCACAATTAAGCGGGATTAGTAACTACGGCGAACAGATTGGTGAATTTCTTTGAAGAAGGAAAATAATCACAATTTTGCGTGTCCCTACATTTACAACTACAGCGCGTGTAAAATATTAACAGCTAAGGTTAAAACCACAAAATTTTTTCTTTAACCTTCCAGCGGGTGTGCGTATGTGAGAGATACACTAGAGATGACTTTCGTTAGTATCCTTAGCTCTGGTGGCGCTGGAAACGCCTGTTCTTGGCTATTCTATCCCTTCCCTTTGACCTGGTTTTATTTGCCGTCGAAAGATTCTGATTTTACTATAGCGTATGTGGGAAATACGCGTGACCTTTTATGTAGGCAAAACGACGCGCCCGCTGGAAGGTTAAGTTTAGCAAAGAAAAGCGATTTGAAACGGTGGCTAATTAACAAGTTAGGGCCTTAATTATTTCAACAAAAACATGCATGCATCGAAAATAAATAAATAACTAAAATATCATAGTCGGAACTACACTGTAAAAACCAGGGTTGCCAAACGGGTGACTTGCGTCATCATAGGGTGAAAATGCGGTGCCGACCATCAGGGAGCCAAAGTAAGGATTCGATGCCCTTTGGCACCTCCCTGGGTGAGGGTGCTTCCGAAGACCGAGGGTACCATTAAACCCACCAATAGCAGAACGTAGATAATAGCGCATGCGTGCTGACTTATTTCCATCCATTTTTAATGGCGGACGGTACGTTGCATCGAAAAGAATTTGCTTCATCTTTCACATTGGATAAATATAACTGAATTTACTCACATTTTTCGGTCTCACCTTATCTTCAAATCCTCGCTTAAGTACTACAGGTATTTTACTATTAGAACTTACCAACACGTTTAAAATTGTTTCAGTTGACTATTGCGTATAAGTTCAGCTTATTGCTATAATATTGTTATGTCTTGTATTTTCTATCATGCATCAACATTACTTTAAAAATATGTACCGGTATTTTCATGAATACTAGATAAACAGTATTTACTGATCAAAATGCTTAAACTAGCTGATATAAAAGAAAAGAAAAAAACAAAACGAAAAAAAAAAATGATTCAACTGGCAATCAGAAAGTTTTAGAAATTATTATATTTTAAATTTTACTGTCTCATTTTCAGCACATAATGAGTGCTGTTGGCTCATATTGTCAGGAATCTAGCGGATTTTCCGCAAAAAATATTTATTTGTAACGATGCGAAGCATTTAAGTGACGGAAATAATATAGCTGTGTCGTAACGAAAACTGCGTAGACAGAGCATTGAAAAAAGAAATCTCTCTCTCTCTCAGTACTGTCGTCCCCGTTTAATCGGGTAACGGATAACCGAATACCCCGCTTATACGAATAAAACATCCCGGAACCCATGCCATAGCGGCAATGTTAATGATCCCCGCTTAAACAAATACCCCGCTTAATCGAATAATATTTCTTCGAACCGACGGTATTCATTTAAGCGAGGCCAACAGTATTATTTAATGTAAACACTCGAATGTCACGACTCATTTCGTGAACTCTTCTTTATGTTAGCTCTGCCTACTGCATTATTAGTTTTTTTTCTCCTGCTGCACCAGTTAGAATGAATAGATCGTTAAAAATGTACTTCAATTAAAATATCGAATTAAATATGCGTATTATGTTACTCTTTGTTAAAATTTTGATTTTTATGAAACGACTTAATTGCTCAGTGATTGTAATACAACTGAATATTTTTGGCTTTTCGTAAAAGTGATTCAACAATTGACCTTCCCACTTCATTTTTAGTAGAAATAATGTTATAGTAAATGTTAATAACATTTTAAAATTGCTGAGTGATCTAGTGGATAAAAATACGAGAGTTAGAGCACGGACAGATGAATTGAAGTCATGAATTCTTTTAAATTATGTTGGAAAGTTTGAAGTATGAAAATGCCTTAAATTACAAGTTTCAAAACCGGAATGCAATGTGAAAAATGCGCAAAGACTTCGAGAAAAAAACAAATAAAGCTGAACAGAATTACAAACGAAAACACATACAGCTTGGGAGGGGGTGGAATCGGCAATAGAGAACAGCGATGATGCCATTATTCTCTAATACGGTTCCATCTCTCACCCCGCCGAACACGTTGGATTAAGGGTGCCAAGTTTTCACCCAAACTATGAGGAAATTCTGGCTCCCTTCTGGGTGCTAAAGGTGCTGCAATGAAAAATGTCTAAAGTTTCAAAATAAATAAATAAATAAATTACATCATAAATTAAATTAATTAACACAAACTGTCGCTTCAGTTTGAGTTTTCAGCAAAAGATAAAAACAATATTAAAGGTAAAAAGAAATCAAGAATTATAAAGGCTAAGTATACAAAAAATCAGGTTTACGCGAGCAATATTTTAAAAGGTTCATTAGAAAAAAGAATTCGGAAAACGTTAGCTACAAGAATAGGCCAAAAATTGCCTTTAATACTACTTAGTAAGCAATTTCACTAAATCTACATCAGCAAATAAAATTCCATTAGAAAATTAAGATGATATATAACACTGCATGAACAAACATCATAATTTTGAATAAATTAAACCATCCTTAATAACAGAGCTCTATGCACATATTACACCGTTTAATTTTCCTAATGGAACTATTTAAATGATCTCCCGCCATGAGATGCTTATTCGTCATTATTCGGCGAATATTTGGTGAATAATATTGACAGTGAAACAGCTTGTTAGTGAGAATTCGATGGATTTTAGGTAAATTTGCTCAGAGTATATGCATACGCGTGGATGCAATATTTATACGTGTCTGAAAGCTTTGCGATATTCGACACTTACAGCGTTAGGGGAGAAGTTGGTAATTGTGAACATTTTTTATGTTTTACACTGCAAAACAAGTGTTGATTTAAGAGTATAATACTGGCAGCTGAAGTTCCGCTTTAAAACTGTAAAATGCACGGTAATAAATTGCTGTAAAATGAACAATTTTAGAGTTTATTACTGTAACACAGCAATTTTACAATTAGCTACTGTTGAACTTGTTTATTTGTTTATTTACAACACATATTTCGAGCTCGTGTACTTGGTCACACAGGACCCGTTTATGAACTCACGTCCAATATGACAGATAGTACAAGACAGATACATAGTACAGGACAGAGTTTACGCTCACGGAGAAGGAAGTTACAACCAGAGCGAGGGCGGGAATCGAACCCGCCGTCCTGGGCATTCTAAAGTGACGCGCAGACCAACAACGCCGCCAGGACCCCACTGTTGAACTTCAACATTGTCGTTCTGATTGTAAACAATAATTGTCTTCACTTCACTCTTCTTCTCGCCTGACGGCTTCGCTTCTTCCTTGCTTTTCAGTCCTGGAGAGGAGAGACTGTACATGTTTGGGTGAATCGTTAACCGGCGCAACAGCGTCGAATGTGGTATAACTCAAGGTACTAGAAAAAAAAAAAAGTTGGCAGCACGTTTTCTTTTTTTTCCCTGTTGGAGTCTCCTCCTGCCATGATGTGCGTTCGTGGGTGTGAGAAAAAAGGTTGGAGAGTTGAAAACAGCAGAAGAAAAAGATGGAAGGCAAAAGTCCATAATGAAAAATAAAATGTGGTAATTATAGAATAATCCAGCATAGCCCAGAATTATACTGCAATATTCCATTTTTGTGAACTGATGTAGCTGGATGATGGAATCTGAGTTTTCATAGGCCATGCTGGCCTGGTGAACTTCAATTGAAACATCCATGTTGCCGAATTGACTCGAATTCCAAATTTTTGCAACTTATCGCTCAACCTGGATCGTGTATTTAATTTCAATCCAACAGTGCCTGCGAATCAATGGATTCAAGTTTTCATAGGCCATCCTGGCTTGGTGAACTTTGATATGTGAATCATCGCGAGGTGTGAACATTCAGCAATGCAGCAAACTCAAAATTCACAATCACGGATTGGCTGCGGAATAATCCCAGGATCGATCTATCGTCTGTTGCGGATCAGGCCACCGTTCTTATTCACCAGCCTTGAATAAATGAAGCGCGGGATTACTCAGGCACAGATGTAAGAACTTCTGTAATTGGTCGCTTTTGATCAGGTGACGTTGACGACATTCCCATGATTCCTAGTCGCCCATCATGGCCGCTAATGTTTTCCGGAAGCAGACAGATCTTTGTTATTTTTTATATTTTTTTCTAACCGTCAGAGCTTTCCACAACTTATGTATGTTATATATCTTGGTAAACTGCATCTTCAAAAAAAATTTCATTCAAAAATATTAATTTTGAGGTACTTAAATCAATTAAAAACTCACTGTAAGTGAGAAATTTCAACGGCGTCCATCTTAGGCCACCAAGAATCTATTCAGTTCTTAAAAATGTTTCTGAATTTTTCTACCGTTGTTATCACGCTACTTTTTCGTTCTAAGATGCATATTACAGGTTTATTTCGCAAAAAAAGTAAGGAATCAGACGGATATTTCAAAATAAAAACATCATATCCGCCATGTTTGTCCTTTCCTACATGTAAAACGTGTGGTAGAGAGAATAATCGCGGAATTAAACCGCCAATATTGGCGGCTCAGATTCGAGGCTATATTTCGCTGCTTGTAGGCTGGAATAATCTTCCTTTTGCGATTGTGAATAACGATTTCGTGCGAATCCTGGGATAATCTTCAACAGTAACAACATTGAAGGATTATTCGTGTTTGTGAATAACGGTGTAAATCTAAAATCCATGCTCTGAACTCTCAGTCAGTTAAAGTATTTTTTCGATGAGGTAGATCTAACATATAACGATGAGCTCATCTGCAAATAATATTTATTCCAGTGTTGTAATATGTAACCTTCTTCAAAATGTCCGAATAAACAATCTTCGGTAAGTCATAATTAAAAATCTCATTATTTAGACATGCCTTATCTTCTCATCCCGCAATGTACTAATACACTATTTGAAGTAATTAATTTTTCTTATACTCTTTTTGGTCACTTGATTTTCAGTTCTAAAATATGGTTTCACAACAGCTACCACAAAATTAGCTGTATTATACTGTAAAAACAACAGTATAATACTGGCAGCAGAGGTTTCAGTTTAAAACTGTAAAATGCACAGTAATAAACTGTAAAATTAGCAATTTTACAGTTTGTTACTGTAAAATTAGCAATTTTACAGTTTATTACTGTAAAATTAGCAATTTTTACAGTTTGTTACTGTAAAATTAGCAATTTTTACAGTTTATTACTGTAAAATTAGCAATTTTACAGTTTATTGCTACAAAATCAGCAATTTTACAGTTTATTACTGTTAAATTAGCTATTTTACAGTTTATTACTACAAAATCAGCAATTTTACAGTTTATTACTCTAAAATTAGCAATTTTTACAGTTTATTACTGTAAAATTAGCAATTTTACAGTTTATTACTGTAAAATTAGCAATTTTACAGTTTGTATACTGTAAAACAGCGAATGTTACAGTTTATTACGTGTAAAATTAGCAATTTTACAGTTTATTGCTGTAAAATTAGCAATTTTACAGTTTATTACTGTAAAATTAGCAATTTTACAGTTTATTACTGTAAAATTAGCAATTTTTACAGTTTATTACTGTAAAATTAGCAATTTTTACAGTTTGTTACTGTAAAATCAGCAATTTTTACAGTTTATTACTGTAAAATTAGCAATTTTTACAGTTTGTTACTGTAAATTAGCAATTTTACAGTTTGTTACTGTAAAATTAGCAATTTTTACAGTTTGTTACTGTAAAATCAGCAATTTTACAGTTTATTACTGTAAAATTAGCAATTTTTACAGTTTGTTACTGTAAAATTAGCAATTTTACAGTTTATTACTGTAAAATTAGCAATTTTTACAGTTTATTACTGTAAAATCAGCAATTTTTACAGTTTATTAGTGTAAAATTAGCAATTTTACAGTTTATTACTGTAAAGTTAGCATTTTTACAGTTTATTACTGTAAAATTAGCAATTTTTACAGTTTATTACTGTAAATTAGCAAGTTTTACAGTTTATTACTGTAAAATTAGCAATTTTTACAGTTTATTACTGTAAAATCAGCAATTTTTACAGTTTATTACTGTAAAATTAGCAATTTTACAGTTTGTTACTGTAAAGCAGCGATGTTACAGTTTATTAGTGTAAAATTAGCAATTTTAAAGTTTGTTACTGTAAAGCAGCGATGTTACAGTTTATTAGTGTAAAATTAGCAATTTTACAGTTTGTTACTGTAAAGCAGCGATGTTACAGTTTATTAGTGTAAAATTAGCAATTTTACAGTTTGTTACTGTAAAGCAGCGATGTTACAGTTTATTAGTGTAAAATTAGCAATTTTTAAAGTTTGTTACTATGAAATTTTCTGTATTATACTGTAAAAACAACATCTATTTTTATGTGTAGTTATGTAAAAAGAAAAATACGTGCTATTCCACGAAAAGCCGCCATCTTGCCTCGCACGTGACACTCAGGTTATTCATTAAAACGTAATGATTTTAAAGGGCAATTAACAAAATTTTATTGCTTAAGAAATCATTAACCCGTGCGGGATTTTTAAGCATAAAACTTTGTCAGTTATCTTTTAAATTTACAATTTTTTGATGAAATATATGCAAAAAAAAAAAAAAAGATGCTGTTTTTACGATATAATACTGAGAACAGAGGTTTCAGTTTAAAACTGTAAAATGCACAGTAATTAACTGTAAACTAGCAGTTTTATAGTTTATTCCTGTAAACTAACAATTTTACTGTAAAATTAGTAGTTTTGCAGTTTATTATTGCAAAATTGCTGTAAAATTAGCTGTATTATATTGTAAAAACAACATTCATTTTTTACAGTGAGTAATAGGGTGGGGCGAAAAATAAAAAGGTTTTCAGATCAACTTCTAATAGTTGCCAAAAGTTGTCTTTGGTGATAGTTAGCTTTTGTGCAAATTTTGAGAAAAATCGGTTAATATTTTCAGGGGCGCTGCGATCGCAAAGTTTTACCATAGCTTTGTTATGGATTTTATGGTTAAAATATCAATAAGAATGCCTTTAGCTAGTCTCTTAGCGTTTTTTTTACTCAAAAGATGTTTTCATGCATTAAAAACATATGAAATGACTCACAAACATTATTTTATATGATATATTTATATTTCAAAAAAATCACTTTTTTTTCACGTTTTTGTTTCTTTTTAAATGCTTGAAATATAAATATATCATATAAAATAATTTTTTGTGAATTATTTCATATGCTTTGAATGTATGAATATATCTTATGAGTTAAAAAAAATGCAATGAGATTAGTTAACGGCATTGTTTTTCATATTTTAACCATAAAATCCCGATAAAAGCTAATAATAAAACTTTGCGATCGCAGCGCCCCCTGAAGATATTAACCGATTTTTCTCAAATTTTGCGCAAAAGCTAACTATCACCAAAGACAACTTTTGGCAACTATTAGAAGTTGATCTGTAAAACTTTTTATTTTTCGCCCCACCCTAGTGTATAAGCGTAACGTGCGGGAGAAAATGGCGGCTTTTTCGAATGACCCATACATACTATAATTATAGAGCAGTGTTTCCCAACCTTTTTGAGCTCATCGCCCCCTTCCAAGCTGCTGACATATCGCCAACCCCCCTCCCCGTTCTTCTTGGGAAAAATCATAAATTTGACGCAATTGAACATCGATATTATTAAAAATATCAGTACCTGACTTTAATTTGAAGTAAAATGTACGCAATGAAGCAGTTATAACCAATCACTTTTAAACTAAAAATATTCAAAAATAAATAAAATATTTTTAATTGTTTTCTTTCACAAAGCACACTGATAACCATTTGAAGGGTAACATTTAACTAAGATCATCGACGTACTTATCAAAACAGAAGTACATTTTTCAAGAAATTATTTTCTTTTCTACACTGGAATCTGGCGGAATTAAAATCATTGAAACTTGAAATTTTATGGATAATAAATTGAAAATATGAAATTTCATAAAATTGACAGTGACTGACAAAATACCTCTTGAGGTTCATCCGAGGTGCAAGGAGGAAGCTCTTGATCTTCAATTTGTTTCTTTCTTAACTTGCGATTAATTGCCCGAACTCTGAACAACCGGTTTCGTCCATGTTTACAATTTCGATTTTCACTACACTTTTATGGCTGCTGTTTTCTCTCCTAAATGCCCATCGCCCCCCTATCACCCCTCAAGAATTTACCGCCCCTTTGAGGAGCTAAATCACCTCCTTGTGGGAGATCGCCCCCCAGGTTGGGAACCACTGTTGTTGGGTTTTTCAACTTCAGATATGGTGAACAGAGAAGCTCCAGAAGGTGTAAAAGTGTAACTTTTCCAGCAATAAAACATGAGCTTGGGAGCGAGTAAAACTTTAACTCGCTCCTCAATATCAAATAATTACCAAACTCCATACATCAATTCAAAAACTTAAGTCGTGGGAGCAGAGGCGTCTGGGCGATGAGAGGTCAGGAGAGGTCACTGTGTCCTTCCAAAAGTTTTTCTTCTTCAGCAAATTTTGTCAAACGATTCGGAAAAGTTGTAGACAGTAGTACGGCATTGGGATTACGCGTGTCTTTTAATCACTATTCTTATTAGATGTACACTTCTAAAGAAGATGTTTTTACTATAATACAGCTAATTCATAGTAACAAACTAAAAATTGCTTTTTTTTACAGTAATAAACTGTAAAATTGCCAATTTTACATTTTATTACCGTGCATTTTAGTTTTAAACTGGAACCTCTGCATCCTGTATTATACTATTGCCTTTACAGAGTAAGACATTTAATTTCGTGGTAATAAACTGTAAAATTGCTGCTTTGCAGTAATAAAATGTAAAATTGCTAATTTTACAGTTTGAAATAAGAAACCTTGGCTGCAAGTGTTACACTGTAAAAACAGCAGTTCGTTGTTTGCAGTTTATAAAGGAAACTTAATAGTTAAGCGTTACACTCCGGAGTTATGATAACCATGATAATCTTAAAGTCTCCTCCGTTTAACGAATTTTTAAAGCAAGAGCGGCGTGAGACGTTTATGTAAAGACTGAAGCCTGTAGATGCAACTAGAACACATCCCGCTAAGCCTATTAATGAACAACGTTAAATACTCTTTTTTACTATAGGGGCATTTAACGGTATTTGTGACTTACGGGTGTCCGTAACAAAACTTTTTAAAAGGTTAAAAATTTTTTTATGAATATCATATTGTTTTCATAGTTCACTTTATATTATGTTTGTAATTGCACTCGAAACATTGAAAATGCAATTTTCACTGTTACGGACTCTACATTAAATTTTTCTTTAAATCTGGCTCAAACCGATTTTTAAGCCAAAACTGGTACTTGAAACAGATAAAGTAAAGGCTCACCTCTATTATAGCTAACAATTTCAATCAAAAAGTGTGTTCTATAAAAAATTATGGATTATGAAAATGATGACTGTAGAGTCCGTAACAATAATTGGAATAAAATGTTAGTTTTCAAAGAAAAATTCAATGCAGAGTCCGTAACAGTGAAAATTGCATTTTCAATATTCCGAGTGCAATTACAAACATAATATAAAGTGAACTATGAAAACACTATGCTATTCATATACATTAGAAAGTACTTTTTCAATATATATAAAAATTTTAATTGTTTTGTTGCAATAGGGGTGCCCGTTTTGTTACGGACACCCCTATGTCACAAATACCGTGAAATGCCCCTATATCTATCATGGATTTTCCTTTCATGTATACATTTACAGGTTATTTATGCGAAGCAAATTTATTTCATTTCATAATGTTTGACACTTCAATAGAAATTTCTTTTGAGAAACTGAAATAGACCATTCAAATATTACCTGAAAAATGAGCGGCATTTAAGTATTGAGTTTCAACGACTTAATCCTATTACTAGTTCAACAGAAATTCTAAAGCAACCAGTTCAATTTTACAATTTAATTCCCATTTGCAACTCGGAAAGTTTGAAATCACAGTTTATCTACGAAATATTTTTGCAACAAAACACTAAAACAAGCTTATTTCTAATAACATTTTCAATGCAATTTGCATAATAAAGCGCTCAATTTGTATGCCCCAAGCCATACATTTAAACATATTCGAATTTAGATATAAAAACAACCTAAGAACGCACAAACAGAAGTGTTATGTTTATTTTGAGTACTTCAATGAAGCGCCGCAAAGTAAAAAAAAAAAGAAAAAATATATTATTACTTAAGTAATTATTTACGTGAAAAAAAAATCAGCATTTTGTTACGCTGCAAAAAATGAACCGTTGTTTTTACAGTATAATACTGGCAGCTGATGTTAAAATTGCTGATGCAATTTAAAATTGCAAAATTCACAGTAATAAATTGTAAAACTAACAATTTTTTAGTTTCTTACTGTAAAGTGAGAAATTTTACAGTTTATTGCAGTAAAATTTAGCAATATTATATTGTAAAACCAACGGTACAATACTGACAGCCGAGGTTTCATTTTAAACCTGTAAAATGCACGGTAATAAACTGTAAAATTAGTAATTTTAGTTTATGTATGTAAAATTAGCAATTTTACAGTTTATTATTGTAAAATTAGAAAATGTTTACAGTTCATTACTAGAAAATTAGCTGAATTATACTGCAAAAACGATATTCACTTTGACAGTGTAGCTGTAAGTATTTTAATGTATCAAAAATGAACTGTACACAGATTTAACTCCTCTATAACCTCCCCAGATAGTAAAGCAGCTGTGTCGTATCATGGAAGAGTAAGGGCGCTTTTCCACTTGACGACACGACAATGACGAAAGTCGGACAGTAATACTGCAACGATAAGGACCGCGTTGTGTCGTTTATAGCATTGTTTTTCCACTCAAACGATATCGTTTCTCCGAACGGGTCATTTTCCACCGCATTTCATTTCGAGATAGCACTGTGCTCACACGTATATTACTATGGCTCCTCCATTAATCAGATTACGACTGTTATATTTACTTTACCTCCAGAAAAAGAAAACAAGTGAAAATACGATATTGACTGCATGATATTCACAACTTTATTACATTCTCACCTTGTTTACTAAGAACGAAACGTATACTATTTGCTGGAATCACAGAGCGATAAATGGCGGAACTAATCTCCAAGAGCGCTAATATTCACAAAGGGTTGCCATAGAACTTTTTAAAATTAAGTTCACAGTTCGCCATAATATTGTAACGAGTCCGTAGCACCTTCAACTTTCTTAAATAAGCATTCCAATCTTGAGGAAGTAACTATAAATTTATTTACAAGTATGTACACTTATTTATAACAGGAGCAGGAAACAATTGCTAAACATCCATTAATTAGGTAGCAAAACAGTACACTGTACTCTCAACAATAACTCAGCACCACGTATCTAACGTGAACAGTAATTAAGAAATTACAAAAGCAAACCAAACATTCGCCCAAAGCGAATAAAACCGAGTCTCTCAGAAATCCAATCTGAGAAAAACTAACTGACTGTGTTCAAGGCCAGCTATTTATACTCGAAACGAAATCTCGGCAACATTCTAGCAAAATCCCGTTCATTCATAACTTCTATAATCTATTCAAGAAATTTCTAGCGATAAAAAGAAAAAAAACACACTCAGCGCGAAAATGTCTTCAAGCTTATCAAATGTAGGGCAAGTGTAAAAACTACAAAATGTTACAAGGCCAGTATACAAGTGATAAAGGTGATATCTTCAGATACTTTTGCAACATGACGCCAGATAAAACCAAAACTAATGAAAATGATGCAAGGCAGGAAAAACAACAACTATTTACAAGATTTGTAACAATATAGTTGGTCATCATAATATTGTTGTTTTCTTTTGTTTTCGTAATTGTAGTGCTCTTTAGTACTAAGCGAGTATGTCCCCATTTCTTTATAATGAAGAGAATTCGTTAATAAATATGTTTCGTTGTCAATCGTCTCTTCATTGACACCATCACTTCTGGGCGAATAGATTCACCATTTATCGCTTGGCGGCGCCAACACTATCAGAATGAAAATTTGAGTTTTTTTGTAGCATTAAAAATCGTCTGAGCAACAATAATGAAACAAAATACCAAATAAAATGAATAAAATTGTTTTATTGCTACATTTTTTGTTTATCGTCTGCATATTGAAACTTACATTTATTAATACAGAGATGTCGAATTTTAACGCCATTGTTATAGTTCGAAGAAAGTAAACAGATGGATGAATATCGCCCCGATTTTAAAGGCGAGACGAATGCCATCCGACACGAATGGGACGACAAACGACAGCGTTCGGTCGGAGACGGCACAATCGTCCTGGAATCGGGAGAGGGAAAAGCGCATAGCATATTGTAATGCATTTTGCGTGCTCCAATGTCGGATGACAACAATCGCTTACGATTTATCGTTGCCGTGTCGGTAAGTGGAAAAGCGCCCTGACAGAGAAAAAAAAATGTCGTTTCTACACTATAAAAAACGAATATTATTTTTACAGCATAATACAGCTAAATTTATAGTGATGAGCCGTGAAAGTAGCTAATTTTATGGTAATAAACTTTAAAATTTCTAATTTTAGAGCACTAAGCTGTAAAATTGCTAATTTTACAATTTATTACCGTGCATTTTACAGTTTTAAACAGGAACCTCCGCTGCTAGTATTATACTTTTGCTTTTACAATATAATACAGCTAAATTTTACGGCAATATACTGTAAATTCGTAAATTTACAGTAAGGAACTGCAAAATTTTACGGCAATAAACTGTAAAATTCATAAATTTACTGTAAGAAATTGCAAAATTGCTAGTTTTAGTTTATTACTGTGCATTTTAAATTGGAACCTTCTCTGACAGTATTATACTCCAAAAACTACTGTTCATTTTTCACAGTTTATATTGTGGAAAATGACTTATAATAGTCCGAGAGTGTGTCAAAGATTGTCCAAAACCAGAAAATATTGTGTGTCTTCGCTGATAAATAATTTTTCTGCCAAGTGATATCTAAAAGTAAATAAATAAATAAATAAATTAATTAATTAATAATGACAAAGCTCCAACCAACTTATACAGTCGACGCTCGATATAGCGACCATCTCCGTCCGACAGAAAAGGGTCTTTATAACGAGGGGTCGCTATAAGAGGTAGAAAATAGAGTATATTGGGATAAAGTTGGGCTTTTCCAACCAGTTGTTATATTGGGATAGTCTTTATAACGAGTGGTCGTTATAACGAACGTCGACTGTACTACACTGCAGCGTTTTTCGACAAAAACATCGTGACGTCAGCGTGACGTTAGCCTATGAAAAACGAGCTAGATAAAACGTCACAGCCTACTGGGCGAATCAGAGGAGATCGCTGAGTGCTTGTGAGTTTTTATTGGCTCCGCCCGTAATGATGCTCAGCGTCAAGTTAAGTCGCTGTCTAGTATAGTGTAGTTCGTTTGCTGAAACAAAAGTACACAACTTTTTTATCTTTTTGGGCTGCTAGAATTTTTATCATGCCGAAGAATGCATCTCGAAAAAAATACATTGGTACTTATTGATTTGGAATTGTAATACACATTGCAAGAATTTATAGTAGGAGAAACTTGGGAGGTGTGACCTACCCTCTCTTTTTCATATTAACTTATTTATTTAACTGATGAGCATCATATAGAAACATATTGTGAAGTAGAATCAACAGTTTAATGTAAGAATGAAGGCTTTCACGGCCGGTGTAAATATTAGTTAAGGATTCTGGACTGTTGTGCCGTGGTCTGAATGGCTTTAATCCATACGTTTCGATCGCAACTGCGGCGGTCATCTTCAGTGGGTGTCGTTGATTAATTTGGCGACTGATGCGAAATTTCGAACTGCTGCAAGATTTTAAATTGAAAACGCAGCGCCCTCTACCTTCCGGCTCGGGATTGACAGATGACTGGATGCCAAAGCTCGTTAACTTTTATTTCTTCCTCCTTCTTGTTCAAGTTATCTCGGTGTTTGATATAAAATTCAAAGAGGCCAAAATAATTTCACGGACTTCAAATTTTTCCCCAGATTGAATAGAGAGGCCATTAAAATTTTCAAACACCCAAATAATTTTAACAAGAAGGAGGAAGAAGTAAAAGTTAACAAGCTTTGGCATCCAGTCATCTGTCAATCCCGAGCCGGAAGGTAGAGTGCGCTGTGTTTTCAATTTAAAATCTTGCAGCAGTTCGAAATTTCGCATCAGTCGCCAAATTAATCGACGACACCCACTGAAGATGACCGCAGCAGTTGCGTTCGAAACGTATGGATTAAAGCCATTCAGACCACGGCACAACAGCCCGGAATCCTTAACTAATATAGAATCAACAGTTGTTTCTGTTTTTTTGACAGAGGCAGGGCCGTCATTTCAAGTTTTTCCAGGGGTGGGGCAAAGGGTACAAACACAATCCAATTTCATCGGAAAACATAGAAAACCACGCCTACTTGTATGTAAATACATTGATTTTTCAAAGCCAGGGGAGGGGGCAATTGACCCCCCCCCTGACCCCACGAAATGACGGGCCTGCACATAGGGAAGTTGTGAATCAAGGACAATCGTATATGCACTGCAAAAAATAACTTTTTGCTTTTACAATAAAACGCTGAAAACACAAGTTCCAGTTTAAAACTGTAAAAGCGCAGTAATAAAATGTAAAACTAGCTATTTTGCAGTTCATTACTGTAAAACTTGCAATCTTACAGTTTATTACTGTAAAATTAACAGTTTTACAGTTTATTATTGTAAAGTTAGCTGTATTATACTGCAAAAGCAACAGGTTAATACTGGCAGTAGAGGTTCCAGTTTAAAACTGTAAAATGCACAGTAATAAACTGTAAACTAGCAAGTTTACATTTCATTACTGTAAACTAGCAATTTTACTGTTTACTACTGTAAAATTAGTAGTTTTCTAGTTTATTACTGTAAAATGGCTGTAAAATTAACTGTGTTATACTGAAAAACATTCTATTTTTTAGTGTGAAGTCTTTTTCAGACGCAATGGTAATTTTTTTGTTGCAAGTTTACCTTTTATTTACGATTCGACATTGACAAAAACAAAATAAAATTCAATAACATGTGTTATCAGATTAATATACTAAAAGACTGCAGATTTTTTTTTTCACTTTGACTTTTTTTGTCAATATGTTTTTCTAATCAGTCACTTTATATTCATTGAAGTCGCTTAATACCTTTTTCTGATCAAATTTAACGCCAACTGAAACTTGCTTTGCTCATTTTTTAAGCAAACTTATTAAAATGCTCAATACATCCTTACTTTCCTCAATTACATGCTAAATGTCTTTATTTTATTGTAACTAAAAGTAACTTTTATTTTCCAATCAATAAAATAAGATCGTATAATAAACGAATGTGGTAGAAAACGATACATTTTCAAAGACACCCCTGCCAGAGCTAATATCAAAGCAAAGCACAAAAAAGAAAAGATGTTCTCAAAATATTAATACTAGGAACCAATCAATAGAGTGAAATGAGATTTGTCTTCAGATAATGGATCTGAAATAAAATAATATCGCATGTCAAGTGAGGAACACGATTACTTCAAAGCTACCGAACAACTGCTGTATAATTGAAGTTAGACATTTTTTGTAAAATATTTCACCAACTGAATGTTTTAAAATATATTGGTTGCTAATTGAAAGTAAAGGGACGTGAATTTTCTACAAATTTTCATAGATCTGTAGCTTCAGTTTAATTTGTCCCGAAAAAAAGAGAGATGTCACAAAAGTACCTAAAACAGACGTCATAAGTCTAAGTAAAGTGACTTTTTTAACAATCACAATCTCTATTGATTGAAACTGTTTATTTAATAATGCATGGTATTTCCTTTGACTAATTATTATATGCGGGACTTCATAATAAAAAAAAACGTTATTATTTCAGTATCATTTGTTCAATTTTTAATCACTGTGGGCCGAACTTCCCTGAAGTGGGGAAGTTCTAGCCGGTTTTGATAGTTTTGAAAAATTAGTAATAAAAACATTAATGTGTAATTTAAATAAAAAAAATCGCTTTACCCGACATCAGAGGAAGTAAAACATTTTAATTTGGAAATTTTCTAATAGTCAGAAAAAAAATCGAAAAATATGTTTGTAAAAAGAAGTTCAAACTTCTCTAGTTTTTATAGGTAACTTTTTAATAGAACCGTATTAATATCTCTGATTACTATTCTAAACAAGGCTACCACCAAATACCAGTTACAAATTTAAATGATATAGTAAATTCGTGTGTGGGTTTTACTATAAAATATCCCCACAGACGCTTCCTACAAGAACACTATCTTCAAAAACAGACCGTTATACAAAACAATATGTTCTCTTTCGACCAAATGGATAGTTTTCTACGCGCACAGGATGACATTATCCGAAATTAGCTATCAAACTGCACGAAACGCAATATGTCTGATATTGCACGGAATGAAAGGTTACTCAAAACTTCAGACCCAGTCGTTTCCCGAAACTTTTATCCCCCCCTCGCCCACATATCTGTACCTTAGAACCAAACTAACGTAAGTCCATTTTCGTCATTTTTCAGTAGAAGGCGAAAACGATTGTCGGATACATGCTAAAGATGGGACTCGCGCTCTTTTCACGCTGCTAAATAATTGTGAAGGAATTTGTTTCGTGGAATACTGTTTTAATGGGTCGATGTTCGATAGGATTCTACATACAATGAAGCAAAAAAGTGAAAATCGCCATTTTTGGACTTACCTCGTTCTGGTTCTGAGGTTAGATATATCTATCTGTCCACACTGCGCTTTTGAACTGGGAACTAAATTTCTCGCACAAATGTGCTCTTTAATATTTCCTGCAATAAGCAATCAAAGCTCCGCCGGTGCATCGATTGGGGGAGGACAAAGTGCTCATTTGGCCGAGAGAGCGGCTCCAACAGGTCGCGGTGGAAGTGGGGCGCAGATGGGCTGGAAATAGCCGATGGTGCGGATGACACTTCAGGTTGATCAATAAGGCCTTAATCGACAGCTCGGGCGGAAAGGAGGAATTTTTTGGGAGATGGACAAAAAAAAGCGCACAATCGTCATTTAGAAGTTTGGAGAAAATGTTCGTTTGGAGAGGTTGGATTTGTTTTTTTTTTTTATAGAAGAGTGTAATTGAAGAAAGAAAGTATTTGTGTAATTACTGATGCATTATTTATGGCTTTAGTGGAGTTCCGTAAGTTTAAATATCTAGAACAATTTTAGGACAAAAACAAATTACGCAATTCCAATTTCAGAAGTTTTTAAAACGAAGGAAAATGTGGGACAAAATGAATGAGTTAAGATTACTGACCCGTTTCAAAAATGAAAAAATTGAAAATTCGTGCTGAAAATCAGTGTACATACAGAAGAAATAGTGTTGATTGTTGACGCAATTTGAATTTCACCGTGAATTTGAATTTTTAGCCGATGGTGCACAGTACACTTCAGGTTGATCAATAAGGCCGACAACTTGGGACGAGAGGAGGAATTTTTTGGCAGATGGACAAAAAAAGCGTACAGTCGTCATTTGGAAGCTTGGAGAAAATGTTCATTTGGAAAGGTTGGATTTTTTTTTCCGTATAAATACGGAATTGAAGAAAGAAAGTATTTGTGTAATTACTGATGCATTGTTTATGGCTTTAGTGGAGTCCTGTAAGTTTAAATATCTAGAGCAAGTTACGATAAAAACAAATTACGCAATTCCAATTTCAGAAATTTTTTAACCGTAGAGGAATGTGGGACCAAGTAAATAAGTTAAGAGTACTGACCTGTTTCCAAAATGAGCAAATTGGAAATTCGTTCTGAAAATCAGTGTACATAAAGAAGAAATAATGTTGATTGTTGACGCAATTTAAATGTTGCCGTGAATTTGAATTTTTAGCCGATTGTGCATGTGACACTTCAGGATGATCAATAAGGAATTAATCGGCAACTCAGATGAGAGGAGGAATATTTTTAAGATGGTAAAAAAAAAACGTACAATCGTCATTTAGAAATTTGGAGGTGGATTTTTTACATAAAAGTTTAATTGAAGGAAGAAAGTATTTGTGTAATTACTTGCTCTGTAAAACATGAATGTTGTTTTTGATGTATAATACAACTGGATATATAGTAATAAACTGCACAAATTTCTAATTTTACAGTAATAAACTGTACAAATTTCTAATTTTACAGTAATAAACTGCACAAATTTCTATTTTTACACTAATAAACTGTACAAATTTTCTAATTTTACAGTAATAAACCGTACAAATTTCTAATTTTACAGTAATAAACTGTACAAATTTCTAATTTTACAGTAATAAACTGTACACATTTCTAATTTTACAGTAATAAAGTGTACTAATTTTCTAATTTTACAGTAATAAACCGTACAAATTTCTAATTTACAGTAATAAACTGCACAATTTTCTAATTTTACAGTAATAAACTGTACAAATTTCTAATTTTACAGTAATAAACTGTACAAATTTCTAATTTTACAGTAATAAACTGTACAAATTTCTAATTTTACAGTAATAAACTGTACAAATTTCTAATTTTACAGTAATAAACTGTACAAATTTCTAATTTTACAGTAATAAATTGTACAAATTTCTAATTTTACAGTAATAAACTGTACAAATTTTCTAATTTTACAGTAATAAACTGTACAAATTTCTAATTTTACAGTAATAAACTGCACAAATTTCTAATTTTACAGTAATAAACTGTACAAATTTCTAATTTTACAGTAATAAACTGTACAAATTTTCTAATTTTACAGTAATAAACTGTACAAATTTCTAGTTTTACAGTAATAAACTGCACAAATTTCTAATTTTACAGTAATAAACTGTACAAATTTTCTAATTTTACAGTAATAAACTGTAAAATAACGAATTTTACAGCACTAAACTAAAATTGTTAATTTTACAGTAATAACTTGTAAAATTGCTATATTTACAGTTTATTACAGAGCATTATGTATTTCAAGTTTTAATGGAAATTTCTCCCAAGAGAGAAGTCCCATGTTTGGATTCACTCACATTTCCGTCTAAAGATTTGATTGTAGCTTATGCTTAATTATGCAGAAACGTACGTAATTAACCATTCAGCAAGCATGATATTTTAATAATTAAACTTTGTTTACTAATGGGATATAGTTTAACACTCGACGCCAATGAGTGTGTTAATTCTCAGTCCAATGTGTTTGATTTGCCTTCATGCTGTGCCTAATGCAAATAATAATAATTTGAAGCTGTATTACGGATTTTGCACTGTAACAGACATTTTAATTTCTTTCTTGGAAATATTGCTCTTCAGAAACAAAAACAAAACAATAATGTTTGTTGAATTTTAAGAGCAAGAATCTGAGAAACTGTCACGCCTAGCATTGAGGTGATTCATGACCTCTCAGATTTTCTCCCAAAAATTACCAAATGTTTATTATCTTATTGAAAGACCAAATCCAGAATGTTTTGCTCTAAAGTTGAGTTGTTTAGTTTTTATGGACCCCTAAAGATGAAGGTGCGGCATCAAAAATTAAGCGAATTTTCAAGACATGGAAGTTGCCGTGAGCCAAAACTCTTACCAAGAACTGTTTAACTCCAATTTTCTTTTTGTATATGGAATATAGAAGGTTGAAACTTTGCAAAATGAATGTTAAATTTGTGGTAAGTTGTCGCCGTAAGGTCAGTGAAAGCCCTCAAAACAAGGCATTTTTGACGTTTTTCAGCGTTTTTGAGGTCCAAAAACAGCTTGTACATTTCAGTTGGCACGGTAAAAGTAGTGTCGTTTGAAAGACCAGTGTAAGCACTTTAAAATAATGTATAAATAACCGAGGAAAGTTCAACGTGCTTTTAGTTACGTAAGGCCGAAATAGGAAAAATGTCATATTTTACCGATATTCAAACGGTCATAACTTCCTCTGCCAACAACATATTGAAATATTTTTTTTGCCAATGTCATACTCTATTCTTTGTCTTAACAAAACAGTTCAGTCCTTTGAGGCGAAATATAAAAAAAATTTTTACCAAAAATGTACAGGAAAAGATAAATTTTTTGTAAAAAATTTTTTCACATTTCGCCTCAAAGGACTCAACTGTTCTGCTAAGACAAAGAATAGAGTATGACATTGGCAAAAGACATATTTCAATATGTTGTTGGCAGAGGAAGTTATGACCGTTTAAATATCGGTAAAATATGACATTTTTCATATTTCGGCCTTACGTAACTAAAAGCACGTTGAACTTTCCTCGGTTATTTATACATTATTTTAAAGTGCTTACACTGGTCTTTCGAACGACACTACTTTTACCGTGCCAACTGAAATGTACAAGCTGTTTTTGGACCTCAAAAACGCTAAAAAACGTCAAAAATGCCTTGTTTTGAGGGCCTTCACTGACCTTACGGCGACAACTTACCACAAATTTAACATTCATTTTGCAAAGTTTCAACCTTCTATATTCCATATACAAAAAGAAAATTGGAGTTAAACAGTTCCTGGTAAGAGTTTTGGCTCACGGCAACTTCCATGTCTTGAAAATTCGCTTAATTTTTGATGCCGCACCTTCATCTTTAGGGGTCCATAAAAACTAAACAACTCAAATTTAGAGCAAAACATTCTGGATTTGGTCTTTCAATAAAATAATAAACATTTGGTAATTTTTGGGAGAAAATCTGAGAGGTCATGAATCACAGGCGTGACACTCTCTCAGATTCTTGCTCTTAATCCAAATTGAGCTTAGATTTCTGAAACATAGATATGAATTTAATATTTTTGCTCAATTCCTCAAAAATATTTCCTGGAGCAAGTTCATCGAGCAAAAGCTGTGCTCTTAATTTTGTTTCCTTGATTTAGATTAATTATTTTGCCCTATAAGTTTATATATTTGTGTATCAAAAGAATGACATATTTTACTTGTTTTAAATTACTTGTTTTAATTTAGATATTATTATTAGATTGTCCCGTACATGAAAACAAAAAACGATTTAGGAAGTATAAAATCTGTACCTCAGAACCAGACTAACGTAAGTCCATTTTCGTCATTTTTCGGTAGAGGGGAAAAACGATTGTCGAATACATCGTTTTTCCCCTCTACTGAAAAATGACGAAAATGGACTTGCGTTAATCTGGTTCGGAGGTACAGAAATGTAATTAGATACAGTGAACTCTCGCTTATACGCCGCCTCATTTATGCGCCTTTTTCACTTATACGACGCTTTTAAATGGTCCCAGCACATTTCATAGCAAAATAATGATAGTATCGATTTATGCGTCGTTCTAAAGATAAATATTTCACTTATGCGCCGAATTTTCTCTAAAATGTATGAAAATGTATTTACTTTCTTTAAAGAAATAAGCATTTTTCTTTACTTTCCTCTTTAATCTTTCGCCTTTATTGCTCACGGAAGGCATTTTTTCCGCATGAACTAGACCTAGAGTTCGGAGATGGACAATTATCTATTATGCATCGTTTTAAAGGGAACAGTTTGTAATTAGGTATGCTACAACTTTTGTTTTCTCTTTATCATTATAGCTACGTTACAGTAATTGCCAAACTATAGTAATGTGTCCCTTTTCTATAGAAACATTCTTATTCACTCTCTCATTAGAACCTATGTTGAGTTCTAGTCCTTTAAATAGGCTTGTTCACTTATGCGTCTCTCTCACCTATGCGCCTTTTTCTGTTGGTCCCTTGGGCAGGCGCATAAGTGAGAGTTCACTGTATGTACAGGGCCGTATTTAAGGGGTGGGCTTTAAGGGTTCAAAACCCCGCCGAAATTTCACAAACCTGTACCCTATAATGCTTTTCATTTTTGTTAAAATAATATTATTTCCATTTATTATTTTTTTTATTTAAAGTTTATTTGAAAAATGAAATTATTATTATTGAAGAATTGTATCAACTCGGTGCTTCATCTTCATTATTTTCTTTTATTGAAGTTATCGTGAGTATTATATCCTACAATGCAGTATTCTCCTTCAGATTTTAAGTGCTTGAATCTAAGAAAAATAAATCAAAGATCTTTAAATTTGGAAGTGCCAACTCTATATTCAACATATTTCATGGGGGAGAAAAACATGTGACTTTAACAAGTATTTCTTCGAATGAGCATGCATGAGTACACGCATCTCTTTGGGATCAAGCATTTATATATCTTCAGAGTTCTTAAACATACATCGAATTTTGAACAAGGGTTAAGTTATGTCGACACATCAGATTTTTTTCTTATTTAATAGACATGTCATCTTTCACATTTGTTCATGTTAATGGTGTTGAAGCAACACCCCCTCGTTTAAACAACCTAAAACGCGTTTTTCTCAAAACACTGTTTTTCTGGTCGGCCCGGGTCCTAACTTTTTTTCTACTGAACCGATTGCTTTCAAATTTTAACAGGCTGTTCTACGCACTTATAATTCTCGTCGGAACTAAAGAGAATTTTTTTCACCCCTAACTTTTTATTTTACAACCCTTTCTTTGCTAAAAGAAAAGGACTTTTTTTTTTAAGTCCGCCATTTTGTTATTTACCCTTGAAACTTAACTTCAGTAGTTCCGACCAGAATGACATGTAAATAGATTAAGAACAATCAAGAATATTTGATTTCAGATAACATCAAGAGCCAAAATCACTCGGGCCACCCACGTGTATTTTTTTTTTTTTTTTTTGAAGTTCCAACTTCGAGGGACAATAATAATAGTAATAAACTATTAATTTTTTTTAAATAAATTTTTTTTTATATTTTCAATATGTAAATAAAAATTCTTAATATTCAAGATAGTTCATTTGTATTTTCCTATAAAAAACCACTCTCCAAAGAAGTCATGAAAATAGGCATAAGTTACCAGACTATTACCTTAAAAACAAAACATTACATTTGCCGAAATGAAACACTTTAAAAACAACGATGCACTGTAGCAATTTGTACGATATTTGGTTACTATTTGTGCTTCGGGTACCCCTTTCTCGCTAAATGGGCGATAGACGCGCCTACTACGGTTCCAAAACCCAATATTGCCAAAATCAATATTGCTAAAATGCGAAATCTATGAAAATGAAAAAAAAAAAAAAAAAATCCGCCAAATCTTTTAATTAAGTCATTAGTGTATTGGAAACAGGGTTGCCAGAAAAATACTACGCTCCTTACTTGGGCCAAAAAAATACTACCGTAGTATCAAAAATACTACGTCTGGCAACGTTGGAAAAAGAACAAAACAAAAATAAGTATGAACACGTAACCATGGTAACAACATGAAAAGTTAATTTCCGTTGATAAAATAATTCATTTCGTCGCTATTTTCAAACAAATTTTATTCTCGAGCTTAACCATTTTAGAATCGGTTGGCTTGCTTTACTGAAGGTAAGCCTTGAATTCCGGGATTCTAAAAACAATTGTTACAGCTCTCCTGATGATCGTAGAAACTTCAAAAAGACTTGAAAATGTGTATGAAATATTTTTTCCCTATTTTATCGAATTTCCGCTAAGAATTCGAATAGAAAAAGAACGAAATGGAATTTTCGAAAAATCGCTTTGAGGTGCAAAACTACATGCTACAAACTAATTTTGTGCCAAGTGTCATGAAAATCGACCTAACGGTTTTGGCGCTACGCGCGTAACAGACAGACAGAAAGAAAGAAAGAAGGAAAGACACAGCTTTAGTTTTATTATTACTAGAGAAGAGAAAATTAGCATTTTTCACACTTTATTACTATAAAATTAGCTGCATATAACTGTAAAAATAGCATTAACCTTTTACAGTGTAACTATATTCTAGTAGTTTTTCTGTGATGTTCATTATTGCATACAATGACTCATGTTTTCCCCTTTCCCTCAGCGCGTGTGACATTAGTATTTTAAAGTTTCATTCGAAATAAAGTTCGTACAGACATTATTGGCGCTCTCCCCACGAGAACTCACTCAATTAATAACTGTCTTTTACAGTATAGAGTGGTCCTTTTTAATTCTCGCACAGAAACGATCAAAGACAAAGCAAAGTGGGGAGTTTTTTTTTATCTCGAGTTAAAAACATCTGCCGAGTTGATTTTAGAGCGTATTGTGATGCTAATGGGCAATTAATATGAGTACCAATTTCTCGATTAAATTAAAAGGCAAAGGGTTTTGAGAGTGTTGTTTGATCTGTTTCTGAAAAGAAAGTGCTTATCGCTAAACCATTTTTTTTTATATACTATCAACCCGACGAAAGAGATGAAGATGTCCTTAGAAATTTGTTTCTGAAGTCCTCTGTCAGGATTTCTTTTCTTTTGTCTTCACTGTAAAAAATGAATATTGTTTTTAAAATATATTACAGCTTATTTTATAGTAATAAACTGTAAAAATTGCTGATTTTACAGTAATAAACTATAAAATTTTTACTTTTACAGTACTAACTATGAAATTGCTAAGTTTACAGTAATAAACTGCAAAATTGCTAATTTAACAGTAATAAACTGCAAAATTGCTAATTTTACAGTAATAAACTGCAAAATTGCTAATTTAACAGTAATAAACTGCAAAATTGCTAATTTTATAGTAATAAACTGCAAAATTGCTAATTTTACAGTAATAAACTGCAAAATTGCTAATTTAACAGTAATAAACTGCAAAATTTCTAATTTAACAGTAATAAACTGCAAAATTGCTCATTTTATAGTAATAAACTGCAAAATTGCTAATTTTACAGTAATAAACTGCAAAATTTCTAACTTTACAGTAATAAACTGCAAAATTGCTAATTTAACAGTTTATTACCGTGCATTTTGCAATTTTAAACTGTAACCTGTGCTACCAGTATTATACTGCGGTTTTTACAGTACAATACAGCTAAATTTTATGGCAATAAGCTGTAAAATTTCTAATTTTACAGTAAGAAACTGTAAAATTGCTAGTTTTACAGTTTTAAATTGGAACCTCGGATACCAGTATAATGTTCAACCAAATAACAGTTCATTTTTTGCAGTGTTCCTTCAGATATAAAAGCTAAATAAACAACATTAAAAATCCAAATACCGAGCTAAATATTTTATCTCTTTCAGAATCTTACAGTCACGTATGTACTAATAATGCCATAATTAAAAACGTATTCTTTGCACTTAAAATATCTCAAAATATTTTTTTTCGGATGTACCAGAAAATTTAAGAGAATTGTTTCAGTGCAATTTTTATCGCAGAACTGATTGCTCCTTTTTCATCTGTCTTCTCACATTCGCATAAACAAAAATCTCTTTTTTTTTTTTTTGAAAATTGAAACATTAGAAAATTGAAAAGTCAAATACTTTTTTAGTGACATAAAAGTTGAAAATATACATGAAATATATTTGATCAGACTTATGTGAAAAAATGAGTTTAAAATTTATGCAAAAAGGCGCAAAACCGAATTTTCTAAAAGACACTTCGAGGTGCACTCTCCCATGCTATAAAGTAATTTTGTGCCAAATTTCATGAAGGTCTATCGGACATTCTCGGGTCAAACAGACAAAAAACATCTAAAGTTTCTGCTTTATTATTGCAGAGACAGTTATGCATAGTATGTAAATTAATTTATGAAATTGATATCTTATGTGTAGCTATTTACAATGAATGATGGTTAAAAAACCTTTTTGCCACCCCCCCCTTTGGTCGCCGAACTGCGTAGGTGGTGAATTTGTATTGAAAAATTTCAGTTGAAGCATATTATAGTATGACAAAAATTACTGAACAAGTTGTCTGTTATTTTTTGAGAAATCTTTTATACTGTAAATTTTTGAAAGTGTCCAATAATTTTGGTGATATACAGTATATACGAAAAGGAAGTTATTTTTCGGCGTCCTAAACAAAGAAGTTAAACAGTCTCAAAAAATATATGCTATTAATTACTTGCTTTTCCTCTGGGGAGGGGTTTGGACTTCATATTAATTGATTATTATATTATTATCATTGATTTTATTAGTAATTTTATTTCATTTATATATAGATATACCCTTTTTTTCGTGAAATTCTCAAAAACAACCTGCTCTTGAAAAATTCAAACAAATTATTTCTACACAATTTAAACTTCCAATCAACTTCCACCAAAATTGAAGGATCATAGTGCAATTAGAGTAAGCAAAATATGGTGCCCTATTAATAGTGATTCCACTCACACCACAAAAAATTGCCCTCAATAATGAAAAAAAAAAAGCAAAACAAAACAAAACAAAACGATGAATGTTTGATAATATTATCTCAGCATAGATGAGGATGATATCCATGAATGTGATATATATAACAATATTAGTTATGCAACCAAAGATAATAAGAAAAAGATATTTTTACAAGAGTTTAATTATTTTAAAGAAAACTGAAGCAAATGCACCCACAGCTCGATCATAGCATCCTAAGACTGCAGTTTCGCCCTTATTATAGGCTCCTCAGTTAGGAATAGCCAATGATCGAGCTGGAGGCAAAGATCCTCTTATTGTTGCTAAGATAGCCAACAAACTGGTAGATAAAGTGAATTTATCTTACCAGCGAGCGTCCGCAAACTATGGTGCGGCTCAACTCGAAATTTGAAGGCAAAAGCTGGGTAATGTGCAATGAGTTACCGCACAGTAAGCCAGAATTGAGGCAGAACTGAAGCAAATGCACCCACAGCTCGATCATAGCATCCTAAGACTGATTCCTAACTGAGGAGCCCATAATAAGAGCGAAACAGCCCATAATAAGAGCGGATGCTATGATCGAGCTGTGGGTGCATTTGCTTCAGTTCTGCCTCAGCCCTGGCTTACTGGGCGGTAACTCAATGCCCATTTTTCCTCAGTTACAGTGATTTTTTTTCCGTAAGAAACTATAAAAAGACGTACAAACTGCTTAATACAATGAGATTTAATAAATTTAACCCTAATACATAACAATTAATATTTATTTTGCAACGATTTGCTTTCAAATAAACAGAGAAAAAAAACTCATGTCTTTAAATACAAGACATTTTAAAAACATTGGCTATACATATTCAATGTCACTGTAAAAGGAAACAGAACCATTAATTTTGCTTGCCGCTAATTCGTTGACAGCTGAACCACAATTCTGAACTATCTTTAGAGAGGGAGACATGAAGTTGCCAAAACTACCACTCTACATCTTAATTTACTCCTTTCAGATTTTAAATTATCTTTATAAAATCTGTCTTTAATGACACTTTTCCTTTAAACACCATAAATTAATGAGCCTTTGGGATTACAAGTTAGTATTCAAACTCATTAAGATAGCAAGACGGGGAGGCTAATTACTAATATGAGGTAAAAATAACTAGCCTGGAAAGTATTTCCATTTAGGGGATTGGTAATTCCGGCCACATCAATGAAGCTTTTAGCATTAGTTGTACATGGTGCTCAGACCAAAAACGTTAAATTCGTGATAATAATTCAGCGTAAATTAGGACGATATCTTTGAAGACAATTTATGGCCTATATATAATTTTATAAATCTTGATAATACTTTGAAATACTAACGGAACATTTCTCTAAGTGCTTATGACTACATTGTAAAAAATGATTTACAGTATAACACAGCTAATTTTATAGTAATAAACAGTGCAAATGGGTAGTGTTACAGTACCAAACTATAAAACTGCTAATTTTAAAGTATTAAACTGTAAAATTTCTAATTTTAAAGTTTATTACTGTGCATTTTATAGTTTTAAAGAGATGAATCTGCGAGTATTATTCTGTCGTTTTTACAGTATAATATAGCTAAATTTTATGGCAATAAACTGTAAAATACAAAATAGTACACTGTTAAAAATTGTATGTATTTTATTTTTACAATATAATACAGATAATTTTATGTAAAATAGCTAATTTTACAGTAATAAACAGCAAAATTTCTAATTTTACATCACTAAACTGTAAGACTGCTAATTTTCAGTAATTAACTGTAAAATTGCTAATTTTACAGTTTATTACCGTGCATTTTACAGTTTAAAATTGGAACTTCTGCTGCCAGTATTATATTGTTGTTTTTACAGTTGAATATAACTAAATTTTATGGCAATTGACTATAAAATTGCTAGTTTTAGGGCCATTCTGTGAAAACTTAAACCACAATGAGAATTTTTTTTTCTCTTCAAAATGAGGTTTGCACTTATTGATATTGAAGAAAAATGATCAAAGTATGAAGAATTTTACTAAAAGCTGGTTTAAACTGCGTTTTTGTATTTTTGAAAGATTTTATAGAAAGGTAAAAATGAGCTTTGAAAGAGTTGCTTGAACGCATGCATTTTAGATAGCTTTCTCAAGAGTAAGCTCAAACTAGTTTTGAAAATTTACGTTATTTTTATGTAGATACGTTCTTTATACAGGGTGTCCACTTCTATCGTGGACCAATAGCTAATTTCTAAACCGTTAGAGATAAGCATATAGTTTATTTAGGAAAAAATCTCTAAATAACGAAAGGAATTTTGGGTCTATTCAATGTTTTTCAAAAAATCAAATTTTGAAAGAGTTACGAAATTTAAATTCTTATACAGCCCCCCAGTCCTATCAATCATATTTAGTAAAACATTCTTGACACTGTAACGTTTAAAACTAAAAAAAAATCACTCTTCTACCACAAAAATTGACCGAGTTATGACGTTTTGAAAAATCAAGATTTTGAATGATTTCGCATGCGGTCCCTTAAGCGATCTCTCGATGACGTCATGAAATAATGCAAAATCTTAATTTTTCAAAACGTCATAACTCGGTCAGTTTTTGTGGTAGAAGAGTGATTTTTTTTAGTTTTAACCGTTACGGGGGTCAAGAATGTTTTACTAAATATGATTGATAGGACTGGGGGGCTGTATAAGAATTTAAATTTCGTAACTCTTTCAAAATTTGATTTTTTGAAAAACATTGAATAGACCCAAAATTTCTTTCGTTATTTAGAGATTTTTTCCTAAATAAACTATATGCTTATCTCTAACGGTTTAGAAATTAGCTATTGGTCCACGATTGGAGTGGACACCCTGTATATCTATCTGTCCACACTGCGCATTTGAACTCGGAACTAAATTTCTCGCACAAATGTGCTCTTTAATATTTCCTGCAATAAGCAATCAAAGCTCCGCCGGTGCATCGATTGGGGGAGGACAAAGTGCTCATTTGGCCGAGAGAGCCAATGAAGAATCTGTAATATTTGTCAGATCGGTAGCATTCTCATCATGTCGGTAACGCTCAAAGACAACCCCCCCTAAAATGGGGGTAAATGTTCACCTTGACCATGCCCCTAATTTTTTAAAAAAATTGTTACTTATATGTATTTGAAATACCCTATTAATTTAATTTTCTGAGTATCTTTAAAAATTGAAAATTTCCATGGTCAAATTGGCACTTTTCCTGATATTCACCCATACAATGAAGCAAGAAAGTGAAAATCGCCATTTTTGGACTTACGTCGTTCTGGTTCTGAGGTTAGATACAGGGTGTCCACTCCAATCGTGGACCAATAGCTATTTTCTAAACCGTTAGAGATAAGCATATAAATAAGATTTCGCATTATTTCATGACGTCATCGAGAGATCGCTTAAGGGACCGCATGCGAAATCATTCAAAATCTTGATTTTTCAAAACGTCATAACTCGGTCAATTTTTGTGGTAGAAGAGTGATTTTTTTTTAGTTTTAAACGTTACAGTGTCAAGAATGTTTTACTAAATATGATTGATAGGACTGGGGGGCTGTATAAGAATTTAAATTTCGTAACTCTTTCAAAATTTGATTTTTTGAAAAACATTGAATAGACCCAAAATTCCTTTCGTAATTTTGAGATTTTTTCCTAAATAAACTATATGCTTATCTTTAACGGTTTAGAAATTAGCTATTGGTCCACGATTGGAGTGGACACCCTGTATTGTATAGTACTCTGTACGATTTATTAATTCCTGTAACCTTATTTTTTACGTAATTTTAGAGGCCTAATGATCAGTTTTTACGTGTTCCGTTCCATCACAGAAACATATAATTTTTAGTTGCATTTCGAAACTATCAACATTTACTGTGAACTCTCACTTATACGCCCCCTCATTTATGCGCCTTTTTCACTTATACGACGATTTTAAATGGTCCCAGCACATTCAATAGTAAAATAATAATAGTACCATTCGATTATGCGTCGCTCTAAAGATAAATATTTCACTTATGCGCCGAATTTTCCTTGAAATGTAACAAATTTAATTTATTTTCTTTAAAAAATAAGCATTTTTCTTCACTTTCCTCTTTAATCTTTTGCCTTCATTGCTCACGGACGACATTCTTTCCGGATGAAATAGAGTTATGAGAGTGACAATGAGAGTGCCATTAGAAAAAGGGCATGTGGATGACAAAACACAAGCAATGTGTTCTCAAAAAGTCTTTTCTGAATATTTTTCGGTCTAACTTCGAATAAGAACCAACAAATGTAAGCTTTAGGACTATTCATTATCAAAATTTATTTACATACTAGCTGCCAGGGCAGCTAGATTAGCTGCCTGCGGCATGCTGATGCATAACGTCCCCCCTCTCTAACTTTTACCTCATTCTGAAATTATATTATTTGATATAATTTAATGTTCATTCAATTTCAAGACATACCACGCACGTGGCCCGGCGTTGCACGGGCACTTCGTGCCCTGAAAATAGTGAGAAAAAATTTTAAAGAAACTACTCCCCGCCAAGGCGGCTCGCTTACAGGCGCTTCACGCCTTTACTTTTTTCCTATATAAAAAAATCATTCGAATTATTGAGATGCTTCACGCCTTCAAGATGGTGAGGAAAGTTTCAGTAAGTTCAGGTCGCTCAAAGAAAAAAAGCAGACATAGATACTCAGTTTTTAATATAAGTAGATGGCTCTTCAACAAATAAATGTTTCAAAATATTACCAGTAGCTAGCGATAAAAATTCTACGTAAGTGGTCCGCTTATGAGTTTCGTGTTTGATTTAGTTAAGCCTTCATTCAAAATTCTCATTATCATTGTTATCACCGTTTCATAGCAACGACGGTTTGCAAGAATGGATTTCATATTTAATCATTTATTAGGCTTAATCGCTTTAAATTTGACTACTTATTAATTGATATCTTCGCTAATTAAAATCGTATAATTATATCAATTGAAACTAAAGAAGCTTGAAAAATTACCTATCTATCGGTACCTGGTTCGACTTTCAGTTCATTGGCGTTCAGGAGAAAGAAGCGTGACATAGAAAGATAGAAAGATAGTTAGAAAGAAAGATAGTGAGAAAGATACTCAGTTTTTAATATAAGTAGATACATTTTACTTGCATTCTGTAGGCCATGTTAATGACAAAGGTGAATAACACTTGCCTTGAAAGTTGAGTTTAGCTTGTTTTTTATCAAAAAGTAATTGCAGAACAGCATAATTAATCTTCAACCAGGGATAACAAAGCTCCATGCTTTATTTTAAGATGTGTTGCCGGATTTTGAACTAAAACATTTCAGAGAAAAATATCTATACTTTTCAGACATGTGGATGACTGATAATCGCTGGGACAAAGTTTAGATTAACTTTTAGAGATATTATTTTCACATTATTTTGCTTTTTAGCCTACTTTCCCGTTAAAAACAAAAGAAAGACGAAAAAAGTATTAAAAGTAGCTTAATGCATCTAAAAAATATCGCCAAGTCCAAAAAATATCGCCAAGTAAAAAAAATATCGCCAAGTCCAAAAAATATCGCCAAGTTAAAAAAATAAAAAGGTAAATTGAATATCGAAAAATTAAAAATTTGAAAGTAGGGTATTGAGATGGGGAATTTGTGTGTCGGTCGGTCGGTCGGTCGGTCGGTCGGTCGGTCTGTCGGTCTGTCTGTCCCCCCCTAATAACTTTTGAATGAACATTCCGATTTGGACAAACTTTTTTTTGTTGGAAAGATCTCGGCGAGTACAGCTCATTCCCATATTTGATTTTTTGATTTGAACAATTTTTGGTTCAACATTGAGCCGTTCAAATAACCGGTCCCGCGATACTAACTTTTGAATGAACAGTCCGATTTGAACAAACTTTTTTTTTGTTCGAAAGATCTTTTCAAGGATACTTCATTCCCGTATCTACACTTTTGATTTGAACAATTTTTCGTTCAACATTGAACCGTTCAAACAAGCTCTCACCCCTAATAACTTTTGAGTGAACAGTCCGATTTAAACAAACTTTTTTTGTTCGAAAGATATCGGCAAGGATACTTCATTACCATATTAAAATTTTCAATTTGAACATTTTTTCGTTCAACATTGAACCGTTCAAGCAACCTTTCCCCACCTAATAACTTTTGAGTGAACAGTCCGATTTAAACAAATTTTTTTTGTTCGAAGCATCTCGGGAAGGATACTTTATTACCGTATTTAAATTTTCAATTTGAACATTTTTGGTTCAACATTGAACCATTCAAGTAACCTTTCCCCACCTAATAACTTTTGAGTGAACAGTCCGAATGGAATAAACTTTTTTTTTGTTCGAAAGATCTCGGCGAGTACAGCTCATTCCCATATTTGATCTTTCGATTTGAACAGTTTTTGGTTCAACTTTGAACCGTTCAAACAACCGGTCCCGCGATGCTAACTTTTGAGTGAACACTCCGATTTGAACAAACTTTTTTTTGTTCGAAAGATCTCAGCAAGGATACTTCATTACCCTATTTAAATTTTCCATTTGAGCATTTTTTCGTTCAACATTGAACCGTTCAAGCAACCTTTCCCCACCTAACAACTTTTGAGTGAACCGTCTGAATGGAATAAACTTTTTTTTTGTTTGAAAGATCTCGGAGAGGCTTTCCCATACATTTCCATATTTCGCTTTTTGATTTGAACCATTTTTCGTTCAATATTGAACCGTTCATAAAAAAAATTAACATTAGCGTCTACGGGGAATTTAAGTTGAATGTTGATTCTGAACTTAAAGTCGGATTTCCTTCAAACTAACTTTGTAAGAAAATGGTTTTGATAAATAGTGTTTGTAAAGTGCTTTTCTGAGTAATCTTCTGTGAGGACTTTGATTCCGACTCCGACTCCGCAAACGTGGCGGTAATGCAGGCTCAGAAAAAAAAATGACTGACTGTGCAGACGATTTTTTGTTTATTTATTCATTTGTTTTATTTTATTTATTATTATTATTATTATTATTATTTTTTTGGCAGACGATTTTTTTTGTAACAAAAATTTTTCATTCACGAGAACATTTTATTCTTTATTTATATTTAACAACTGGCAACCAATTAAAAGTAAAATTCGAGACATTTTATTAACGGACGAGTTTTTTTTCTTTTTTTTTTCTTTCTTTGATAAAATACGTTTTGATTCTCTTTGTACTTTTATTTATTTATTTTTTTATTATTATTATTATTATTATTATTATTGAAAACAATGGAGGATTTTTTCTACGGAGGAACTGTAACAGTTGCACTCTTTAAAAGGTGCAACAAAGCTTTATTTATTCGTTAATTACTTTTTACGTGTCTATTTCATCTGATGAGAGGGGTATATTTTGCTTTTCGAAATCTGCTCTATGTGCTAAAAAGGTATTTTTGACATAATTTTCAGTTTCAGATAATCAATGCCGATGTCGATGTACGGGAAAGTAGGCTTGTTTAGTTCTTGACAGAACTTCTTGTTTGTGATTTACATCTTGCACACATTCTCATTTATAAATAAAAAAATATTGAGAAAAAAAATCACTTATTTTTTTTTAAATCTATATTCCATTGATTGAAAATTGCACCTATGGGACAGGGCATGTGGATGACATTTCAATGTAATATTTTATTTTTGAATGAATAATAATTAATTTTTGACTTTGTTGATAATCAGAATTATAGAACAACAGACGCATAAAAGTATTCCCAAAATAGTTTTTTATTAGATTAAAAACAAAAAGGGCATTTTTTCCGCATGGACTAGAGTTCGGAGAGGGACAATTATCTATTATGCACCGTTTTAAAGGGAACAGTTTGTAATTAGGTATGCTATACAACTTTTATTTTCTCTTAATCATTATAGTTACGTTACAGTAATTGCCAAACTGTAGTAATAAATCCCTTTTCTGTAGAAACAGTCTTATTCATTCTCTCATTAGAACCTATGTTGCGTTAGAGTAATTTAAATATGTTCACTTATAAATGTTCACTTATACATCTCTCTCACTTATGCGCCTTTTTCTGTTGGTCCCTTGGGCCGGCGTAAAGGCGAGAGTTCACTGTGTATTAGGGTGGGGCGAAAAAAAAATTTTTTTTTTCAGATCAACTTCTAATAGTTGCCAAAAGTTGTCTTTGGTGATAGTTAGCTTTTGTGCACATTTTGAGAAAAATCGGTGAATATCTCCAGGGGGCGCTGCGATCGCAACGTTTTATCATAGCTTTTATCGGGATTTTATGGTTAAAATATGAAAAACAATGCCGTTAGCTAATCTCATTGCATTTTCTTACTCATAAAATGTATTCATGCATTCAAAGCATATGAAATAACTCACAAAAAATTATTTTATATGATATATTTATATTTTAAGCATTTAAAAAGAAACAAAAACGTGAAAAAAAGTGATTTTTTTTTAATATAAATATATCATATAAAATAATGTTTGCGAGTCATTTCATATGCTTTTAATGCATGAAAACATCTTTTGAGTAAAAAAAAAAACGCAAAGAGATTAGCTAAAGGCATTCTTTTTGATATTTTAACCATAAAATCCATAACAAAGCCATGGTAAAACTTTGAGATCGCAGCGCCCCCTGAAGATATTAACCGATTTTTCTCACATTTTGCACAAAAGCTAACTATCACCAAAGACAACTTTTGGCAACTATTAGAAGTTGATCTGAAAAACTTTTTTTTTCGCCCCACCCTACTGTGTATAGTTATCTACTACTGCTAGTCTTAGTCAAAACACTTATTTAGTTTCGTTGAACTTTTTAGTGTGCTTTCCTCGGACGGAATTTCAACTTTGTGCGAGTCCCATTCCGTTACAGGCATTTCATTGCATATTCTCAAATAATTTACTTTAAAATTACTAAATTTTACTATTCTGCGTTATATATACCACAAATACTTACTATTGATACAAAAACGAATTTTGCAAGTTCATTTTAGTTGTATTTATGGAACAAAACATACTAACAAGACTGCTCCAAATGTCCCGTTCAGTCACATGGAATGGCCCTTTAGTTTATTACTGTGCATTTTACAGTTTTAACTAGACTTCCGCTGCCAGTATTATACTGTAAAAACAACCTGCTCTATTTTTGCAGTGTGGCCATTCGAATCAGCGAAGTGGATTATAAATGCGATATAAAACGAATAAAATGAAAACTGGATTAGCTACCAAGTAAAAAACAATGAACTACAGTAAAATCTCACTTATACGTCGCCTCATTTATGCGCCTTTTTCACTTATACGATGATTTTAAATGGTCCCAGCACATTTCATAGCGAAATAATAATAGTATCATCATTTATGCGTCGCTCTAAGGATAATTATTTCACTTATGCGCCGAATTTTCGGTAAAATTTAAAAATGAAGTTTATTTTCCCATAAAAAATAAACATTTTTCTTCACTTTCCTCTTTAATCTTTCGCCTTTATTGCTCACGGAAGGCAGTTATTTCGCATGAACTTGAGTTCGGAGAGGAACAATTATCTATTACGGATCGTTTTAAAGGGAACAGTTCGCAATTAGATATGCTACTGTTTTTGTTTTCTCTTTATCATTGTAGTTATGTTACAGTCATTGCCAAACCGTAGTAATGTATCCCATTGTTATAGAAACATTCTTATTCATTCTCTCATTAGAACCCGTGTTTCGTTTTAGTCCTTTAAATAGCTTGTTCATTTATACGTCTCGCTTACTTATGCGCCTTTTTCTGTTGGCCCCTTGGGCCGGGGCATAAGTGAGAGTTCACTGTACTATACATGTATTCCAATATTTATATAGAAGTAATATTTAATATAGTATATTTCAACCAACTTTTATTTCTATGTTAAGTTATCTTGCATTCACATAGTTTCAATCACTACATTTTTAACCGTCTATGTGGCTTCTATTTTAAATCGAAATTAATTTTGTAGTTTATGTGTAAATCATATTTGTTCTACAGACGTCTTTGAATTCAACGTCTCATTAAACGAAATTTAATTCAATAAAACAAGAACAGACATTTGTATTCAAAGAGTACTCACAGAATATCTAAAAAAATCTGTTCAATGATTCTCTTGATTATATTTCTCAACTTGTTAGAAGCCGGAACCATAATTCTGTCTTCGTCGTTTCATTTCCGCTTCTTTATTCACAATGCAACATTTCGAGAAATGTTCATTTTCTGCAGAGACTGTTTGAAAATTTAAATGTTTTATTATTTCACTAAAATCTAAAGTCGGAAGAATGCATTAACAGAAAATATCTCTTAACATCATAACAATTACCTTTGATGCTTTTTTTTTCCTGTACAACTTAAAAGTACTTTTTGTGAACTCTTTCTTAATATAAAAATGTCAATCAACTTATAATTACGAATATGTTCTATTATATTAATAAAGGAAGCCATTTATGACTCATCAGGCATATTCTACGTGTAGTTCATTGAAATGAATACAGCATTAGTGATATTAATATTTTCATGACGCTGTGTTTTCATTCTTGAGAAAGCAATATTTTGGAAAACCAATTCCTGTATCTGTTTTGCTAAAAGTAAGTACTAATATTAATAATACTATCATAGTAATATGAATATTGGTACTTTAATGGGCTGTTGACTAGTTTGCAGTATGGTTTCAGAAAAGATAAATCGTTTACTACTAATTTATTACATTTCTACGACAAGGTTACCATGGCTTTATATAGCAAAAAGTGTGTAGATGTTTTTTACATAGATTTTTAAAAAGGTTTTGATAAGGTACCGTATGTAGCACCACTCAGTAAATTAGCTGGTATAGGGGTAGGAGGTAAAATTCTGGTTTGGGTTAGGAATTGGCTGACAGGAAGGAAACAAAGAGTAGTTGTTAAGGGCAACCATTCTAAATGGAGTGAGGTTTTAAGTGGAGTTCCCCAAGGATCAGTTTTAGGTCCCCTTTTGTTTATTATTTTTATGAATGATATTCATGAAAATGTTTCTGAAAGCATGAATTGTTTGGCAGATGATGTTAAACTTATGGGGGTTGTAGAAAATGACGAACAAGTAAATCAGCTGCAGCAGGATTTGGATCATGTTACTAAATGGGCAGACAAGTGGGGTATGGCAGTTAATGTTGGGAAATGTCAAGTGTTGCATTTTGGTCATGGAAATAAGCATACAAGCTATTATTTACAGGGTTTAGTCATTACTAGGGCAGATAATGTTATGGATCTAGATGTCTTAATAAACCAGGATTTCAAGTTTAGTCAACAGTGCAACATAGCTAGTAACAAAGCCAATAGAATACTTGGGTTTATTAATAGATCTATTTCAAACAAATCTAAGAAGGTTCTTCTGCCTCTATATAGAAGTTTGGTAAGACCTCATTTGGAGTATGCTGTTCAGTTTTGGTCTCCTTATCTGAAGAAAGACATTAATTTATTGGAAAGGGTACAAAGAAGGGCTACAAGGTTAGTAAATGGGTTTTCTAATTTAGACTATGATTCCAGACTGAGAATGCTTAATATGTATAGTCTTGAGCGAAGGAGAGCCAGAGGGGACATGATTCAGTTGTTTAAATTTATTAAAATGAATGATGTTACGGGGTTAGATTTTCGCACGGAAAGCAGGACAAGGGGTCATTGTTTTAAGCTGTTTAAATCTCAGGCTAATCTGGAAATTCGAAAAAAAACTATTTTGGCCGAGTAGTTGAATTTTGGAACAGCTTACCGGAAGAGGCGGTAAGGAGCAATGGAGTAGATGACTTTAAGAGCGCCATTGATCCTCATTGGGGTCTTTAATTTGACTAGGACCAGCCCAGTTGGACACAGAGCCTGCTGCAGGTCGTTGCATTTATATTTATTTATTATATTTATATATATTTTAATGGAAATCATCGGGAGTAGTAGATTTATTATATAATTGTAAATGAGATAATAAACAAGACAACTTTTTGTAATGAAAATGGCGACCCCTAAAGCATAAGAGCGACTGACGAATTTAGTACCTAATTTAAATAAAAACTATTAGCGTAAAAAGTTGCCAGACATCATCGGAAAACAAATAATGTCAGTTTGGAAAATTTCTAACAGTTGGGGAAAATAAAAAAATGTGTTTGTAAAAAGTGGGCCAAACCTCCCCAGTTTCCCTTACGTTGATAATTTTTTGTTTAAAAAACCCATTTTCGCTTCAAGCTTCCCTTGTTTAAAACACTAACAACGGCATTCAATTGTACGTACATATTTCTAATACAATATGCTACATGCATTTTTTGACTCACTTAAAATGAAAATTTGACAAAGGGCAAAATTTTTCTTCAATACCGCTCAATCGAATTTCAGTCCACTTTTTAAAATTAAAATAAAAAAGGCATAAATAAAATTTTAAGAAATTTTCACCAAAGCTAATGAAAATCGATCGAATCTTCCTGACGAAAGAAAGACAGACACAACAGACATTTATACTTTACTATTAGTTTCTACTCCACTATTAGTAATAAACGACTCCCTTCCCTTTAAGAAGAAAAAAAATAGCGCGTACACCGTACACTGTAAAAAATTAAGAGCAAGAATCTGAGAGAGTGTCACGCCTGTGATTCATGACGTCTCAGATTTTTTCCAAAAAATTACCAAATGTTTATTATCTTATTGAAAGACCAAATCCAGAATGTTTTGTTCTAAAATTGAGTTGTTTAGTTTTTATGGATCTCCAAAGTTGAAGGTGCGGCATCAAAAATTAAGCTGATTTTCAAGACATGGAAGTTGCTGTGAGCCCAAACTCTTACCTGGAACTGTTGAACTCCAATTTTCTTCTTGTATATGGAATGTAGAAGGTTCAAACTTTACAAAATGAATGTTTAATTTGAGGAAAGCTGTTTCCTTAAGGTCAGTGAAGGCCCTCAAAACAAGGCATTTATGACGTTTTTCAGCATTTTTGAGGTCCAAAAACTGCTTGTACATTTCAGTGGCCACGGCAAAAGTAGTGTCGTTTGAAAGACCAGTGTAAGCACTTTAAAATAATGTATAAATAACCGAGGAAAGTTCAACGTGCTTTTAGTTGCGTAAGGCCTAAATATGAAAAATGTCATATTTTAGCGATATTCAAACGGTCTTAACTTCCTCTGCCAACAACATATTGAAATATTTTTCTGTCAATGTCATACTCTATTCTTTGTCTTAACAGTACAGTTGAGTCCTTTGAGGCGAAATGCTAAAAACTTTTTAACAAGAAATGTATTTTTTCCTGTGCATTTTTTATAAAAAATTTTAAGCATTTCGCCTCAAAGGACTCAACTGTTCTGTTAAGACAAAGAATAGAGTATGACATTGACAGAAAAATATTTCAATATGTTGTTGGCAGAGGAAGTTATGACCGTTTGAATATCGCTAAAATATGACATTTTTCATATTTAGGCCTTACGCAACTAAAAGCACGTTGAACTTTCCTCGGTTATTTATACATTATTTTAAAGTGCTTACACTGATCTTTCAAACGACACTACTTTTGCGGTGGCCACTGAAATGTACAAACTGTTTTTGGACCTCAAAAATGCTGAAAAACGTCAAAAATGCCTTGATTTGAGGGCCTTCACTGACCTTACGGCAACAATTTACGTCAAATTCAACATTCATTTTGTAAAGTTTGAACCTTCTATATTTCATATACAAAAAGAAAATTGGAGTTCAACAGTTCCTGGTAAGAGTTTGAGCTCACAGCAACTTCCATGTCTTGAAAATCCGCTTCATTTTTGATGCCGCACCTTCAACTTTGGAGATCCATAAAAACTAAACAACTCAATTTTAGAACAAAACATTCTGGATTTGGTCTTTCAATAAGATAATAAACCTTTGGTAATTTTTGGGAAAAAATCTGAGAGGTTATGAATCACCTCATAATGCTAGGCGTGACAGTTTCTCACATTCTTGCTCTTAATGCTGTTTTTACTGTACAAGACAGCTAGTTTATAGCAATAAACTGTAAAACTTGTAAATTTTACAATTTACAGTTGCTAAGTTTACAGTATTAAATTGTAAAATTGCTAATTTTAGAGTAATAAACTGTACAATTGATAGTTTTATAGTTTATTACCGAGCATTTTACAGTTTTAAACTGGAACCTCTGCTGCCACTGTTATACTGTTGTTTTTACAGTATAACACAGCTAAATTTTACAGCAATAAACTTAACTGTAATAAAATATGTATAGTTATTTTTTTGCAATGTACAGATCCAAGCAGACATTTATACTTTGCTATTAGTTTCTACTCCACTATTAGTAAAAAACGATTCGTTCCCCCAGGGGTGCCCACAAGGGGGGATTATGGCGCAAATTGCGCCATCAACATTTTTTTTGGGGGGGGGGGGGGATTTTAAAAATTAATTAATTTATTTATTTAAATTATTTATAAATTTATTTTTGATTCAAATTATTTTTCATTTATTTTTTAATTTAAATTACTTAAATTAATTTTTAAATTTAAATTATTTACTGATTTTTTTAAATAAAATTTATTCATTAATTTTTTTTTGCAATTTAAATTATATTCCTTATTTCGTTATTATTATTATTTAGTTATTTCTTTATTTATTTAGTGTGTATGCTTGGAATATCTGGAAGAGAAAAAAAGCGATTCTATCCTGCGCATTATTAGTACTTTTAAAAAATTAATAATGTACAAAAAATAATAGTTATTACAATTTAAAAAAATAAATAAATAATATTTAAAAAAATAAATAAGTAATATTTTAAAAAATAAAGAAATAAAAAAGAGGGGTAAAAATAAAAAATAAAAAGCACAAGAGGGTTGTGAAAATTTTTTTTGGGGGGGGGGATTTACGCCATTGAGCTTGGGGGGGGGGGATGGGCACCCCTGCCCTCCCCTCTAAGAAGAAAAAAATAGCTCGTAGTTTTCCAAGCGTGGAAATAAATGCAAAGATAGATATTAAGAAATAAGGAATATTTTTATTATACTTTATATCATTCTTCGTGAAGGTAGTCAGCGAAAGTCGAAGCAGAACTCCTCCGCATGAAATTCCGACTGTGACATCTTCGCTGATGACACATCTTCATTCGTGGTGCAAATTTCACGCAACGATAACTCCACGTCGTCTGCTTTTCATTCCCGAACTGCAATCCTTACAAATTAGTAGTGAATGTACACTAGGGTGGGGCGAAAAATAGAAAGTTTTTCAGATCAACTTCTAATAGTTGCCAAAAGTTGTCTTTGGTGATAGTTAGCTTTTGTGAAAAATGTGAGAAAAATCGGTGAATATCTTCAGGGGGCGCAGCGATCGCAAAGTTTTATCATAGCTTTTAACGGGATTTTATTGTTAAACTATGAAAAACAATGCCGTTAGCTAATCTCATTGCATTTTTTTTTACTTATAAGATATATTCATGCATTCAAAGCATATGAAATAACTCATAAAAAATTATTTTATATGATATATTTATGTTTCAAACATTTAAAAAGAAACAAAAACGTGAAAAAAAGTGATTTTTTTAAAAATATTAATATATCATATAAAATAATGTTTGTGAGTCATTTCGAATGCTTTTAATGCATGAAAACATCTTTTGAGTAAGAAAAAACGCAAAGAGACTAGCTAAAGGCATTCTTTTTGATATTTTAAACATAAAATCTATAACAAAGCTATGGTAAAACTTTGGGATCGCAGCGCCCTCTGAAGATATAAACCGATTTTCCTCAAATTTTGCACAAAAGCTAACTATCACCAAAGACAACTTTTGGCAACTATTAGAAGTTAATCTGTAAACATTTTTATTTTTCGCCTCACCCTAATATACACTGCATGGAACATTGCTTTTTTTTTCTTTCACTCGAAAGACACATAACTTCTAAATTGGAAAATGTATCCTAGAGTGCAGTTTATTATCATGTTATTGTGCAATAAAAACTATGTTTTCCTAATGACTGTAAGTCGAAACTATAATTTGGTTATCTTTTGAAATCACGTATTAACAATTGAAGGGACAAGTGGATATAGGTGATATGTGACAATTTTGGAAAAACTTGATTTTTTTTTTACCATGGATGAAGGTGATAAGGTAATAATTTTTTTTAAAGCTTTTTTTATAAATTTAAAAATTGTCACATATCACCTTTATTCACTTGTTCCTTCAATTGTGTTTGTGAGTTAACACAATGGGGGAGTTTCCGAGATTTCAAAAGTATTTTTTTTTTCTGAAAGAGCATGCTTCAAAACATAGGAATTGACCATTTTTATTTTTTGACACAGTTATGTATTTTTTATGAATTATTTTAACCGGTGCGCAGATGCTATTCCGAAAAAAAAAAACATCTGCGCATGACGTCAGTGGTGCACGTAAGCGCGAAATCTAATTGGTTGTAGTGAGATGACGAAGGTCGTGACGTCACCGATTTCTGCGATTGGACAACTCAAGTCAAGCAAAATGGTGTTATTATTGGAAAGAGAGCTGTTAGGTGCACCACTGACGTCACAAAAACCACGCCCCGTTTTCAAGGTAGGGTATTTAAAAAAATTGATAAAAACTAAACTGTTGGGAAAATTAAAGTATTTTCCTGGCCCATGTTATTTTTTTATATCATTCTATCAATTTCAGTAACAAAAAGTAGTACTTTTGACTGAAGGAAACTCCCCCATTGAACACACACTAATTTGAATTTGCGTAAATCGGCGAAATTCAAATGTTACATATCACCTTTAGCCTCTTGCCCCTTCAATTTAAGCTATTATTATTTTTTTTTCTCTAAAATGGGTCTTGTTTTTTTGGTTTTAATTTCGAAAACGTTCCTTGCATAAACGATAAAAATCGCGAATATGTTATAAGTTGAATTTCGATGCCCTGAGGCTTAAATGATTAAAATTGTAAGAAGAAAGTGAGGAAAACTTGTTTGAGTTTATGATAAGGCTAATGTAAGAATTTCTTCTGTTTCAACCCAAACATAAGTGAACTCGCCCAAAGTCACTCATTGAAAACGATGGTTGAAAGCTGGATTTGAATGAATCTCAATTTTTTCTCAAATAAATTTCAATAATTCCAATTAAAAAAAACCCTAAACTTATGAGAAAATTTAAAGTTACACTCTGTGTATTTTTGAAAGAAAGAGAGGAAGTAGATGGAATTGTTATGTGATGCATAAAAAAAGTATTATTGTCTAAAATAGTCTTTGTTTGAAGAAAATCAGAACTAGAGTTTAGAATCAGACTTTTTTTTTTTTTTTTTTGCAATTTGCTGTTTCAAGATAAGGTTTTTCTTCGTGTAGCGTTTGCACAAATGTAAATGTTTGTTACTCACTGATTTTTTGTTTGCTATGCTGAATTACAGAAAAAGGTTTCGTTATCGCTGGAATTTTGCCGTATGCGTATTATTTTCTGCAATATGTTTAAGAAATTAACAAAAGTAACGAAAAGTCGATTAAAACATCCCTATTTATAGGAACCAAATTCATGAACTGGCGCTGCTATGTTACGCAGTGATTTAAATTTAAACACATTTACATGTACCAAACAAAACAAATTATCTGATAAATTCCGCAGAAGAAAAATACCCCAAACTGAGAAAAAAAAATCTCTTTAACAACAATTATAAAGAAAAAAGTACTACTTTATCAGAGATAGTTTGTTTTCATAATCCAGAGAAGCATTTGATGCATCTAATTATGGTATTAGAATTATTCCAGTGCATTAAACTTCCCAAATAATCCGCCTCACGGATTTTCGAGTAACTAGGAAATTAACTAAATTTCGAAGACGTTGCGGATCTCATGCATATTTAATAAGGATCTTATTACAGATAATTATAGCATAATTTAGATCAAGGTGAGCATGAAATTACGTTTTCTCTTGACTCCTCTTCCGAAAACTTTAAGTTTTTCAAAACTTGTGAACTAGGTAGTTTTCTTTTAATTAAAATTTCACGTTTTAATAAGTGTTTATTATATTGAAACGAAATTTTAAAGTTTATTTTTATCCCAACAAATGCATTAAATTTATAGTGAAGTTTTTACGTACCACAGTATTTTATCTAAAATTTCAGACCACCGACCATTCAGCCTTTTTTATGAAATTGGATGCAACGTTTTTTTTTTAAACATGGTGAAACAATATTCGATACAATTTTTCTCAAATTCACTTTTGCTCATAGTCATTCTTATTCGATATTAATTACACGTTTTTTGCTAGTTTCAAACATATAGCGACGCGAAGACACTATTTCACATTTTAAAATTTTGCTCAATTTCAAGATAAAATAGTTTTTTTAGAACGAAAGAAATAAAAGGTCAAAACACGTTAGACTTTTTTCTTGCTTAACTTTCAAAAATAAGATTGAATATTTTAAATATTTTTAATTTTTTCAGAACATTATCTTGCTTAATCTCTCATTTTTCATGAATGTATATGTATAAATAACAGAACTAAATAAATACAAATCTTAATATATAAAAATTACATGTCCCTGTGTTTGTGGCCAATGGACTCCTCAGCTACTGAACCGATTTTAACCAAATTTTGCCCGCAGTTTCAGTTTGGTCCAACCTTAATGATAGGATAGTTTTTATCACAACTTAGGGCCGCAATACAGTTTTTATTGCAAATTATCTATTTAGCTACCAGCTTTTCTGTATTCTTGGCTAAGCCTTTCTACTAAGCCTTTTTTGACACCTCCATGGCTGAGCGACATAAAGCACACGTTCTGGCAGCTTCCGGAGCGCAGTAAATAGGTTGTAAGTTAGCGGTGCGTTGAGTGTTATTTGACTTTTTTGTGAAGTAAATTATAAACAAACGCGTTACTTCCCTTGAAATTTATATGTGATAAGCTGTCAGAAACGATTGTCACTTAAGTCACTTAAGAGTTTTTACGCCTCTGAGGCTGAGAGGTGGAAAGCGCTTGGTGGGATAGCTCCTGGACTGCAGTTAAAAAGGTTGTTCTTCTTACTACTATTATAAATACAAAAGTTTGTTTGGATGGATTTATGGATGGAGCAGTCAGTTGATAAACAGTCCGAAAAATTTATCTTTTTAATTAAGCATTTTTAGAGCCTCTGTCGCCGGGCGACATAAAGCACATGTTCTGACAGCTTCTGGAGCGCAGTAAAATAATTTGTAAATACAGAAACAGTAATGGATGATTAATGTAGGTACTTAATTTTTTTTTTTCGTATTTTCTAATAAAAAAAACTGAATAAATTCAAAAATTTCCTTATTTATTTCCTTTAAGGCGGAACAGAGTTCGCCGGGTCAGCTAGTAGTAATATATATCATTGAACAGCTATTTCAGCAGTAAAAATGCATAAGATCAAAATTATATTTAAAATGCTATCAATAGTTCAATGTCCACAATTTTAAAGCAAAAGAGACAAAGCGTAAAAAAAAGGTTCTAAGTTTTTTGTTTGAGTGTTTTGCTACACGATAAAAGTGTAATCTGTAACTCAGTCCGCTCCACAAGCCATTAAATTTATTTTTATGAGAATACATCAAAGACACTGTTAATCAACGCTCAATGTCGAAATCACTACGAAACTTCTAGAACGCATTTATGCAGAGCAACGAACTACTCCAATTGAAGTCAAAAATCAACGTAAATAAAGCACAAATTGGGTAGAAAGTACAGCAAATAGCTATTTCAAGGCTATAAGGCTGACTTGAAGTAGCTATTTGCTGTACTTTCTACCTTATTGGTGCTTTATTTACATTGATTTTCAACTTTAAATATAGTTCAGCACAAAGTTATTTGATAATTTTTCTTTTAACAAACTACTACTGACAAGCTTAAAGTAAAAGGTACAAAATGAACCGGATTACAGACTATATGTTGAAGTGTAACAAAAGGCTCCAACGCCAATCATTTACAATTTGATGAGTTTACAGTGTCAGGCCTGTCATTGAGGGGATCAGAGCGGGAAGCACATTCCCCCTCCCTTCCTTTGAGAGATCAATGTATGAGTAGTCGTGGTTTTAGTTGTTTTCAAGTGATATTGCATTGTGTTTGCCCCCTTTGACCGCCCCCTGGAAAAATTGAAATAAACGGGCCTGCACAATGTCGCATATTTGTGTCATTGAACTGCAAACAAAAATTTGGTAAAATGGTCTAAGGTTTGGTAATATGTGCAGCAGTTCTGAAAATATGATTTTTAACACGCTTTTAATAGTTTCACATGTGGGTATGTATGTATGTAACTCTGAATAAAAGAAAAAATGCTCGTTCTTTGCAAATATAAAAGCACTATATTTAATACTATTATTAATACTAAAGGCTAAACTATATTACATGTTGATGTATTTATTACAAGTTCCTGTAAACTTAGAGAGAGCGGATATTTAATAGTTTTGAAAATTAGAGGAAAATCAGTGAAAGTATAATGAAATATAGTTTAAAAGGGTATTTTTTAGTTTCTTAAACTATAATTTTAATTATTTTCAAAAATCTGATCCATCATGACTTCTCACCCTGTGTGTGCACTTGACCTTGTTTGACTTTTGCGGTTTTTAAAGAAGGTTCAACAAAATCTCTTCAGTTTCAAACACAATGGGTAATGAAGAAAAAATTACAGCACACCAATAAATGAAGTAGACGTTATTATGATGCACACGTGATTAGATATCACATCAGATTTTTTGCCATGACCATCATGTAAGCCAACTTTATTTTTTTATCTTAATGGGGCTGCGTTTAGCTTCTTGCCATTTGTAGACCTAGTGCATTCCCCAAGACCGGCACTCATTCTTTCATGTGGCACCACTATCGGCGGGATGTCATTACCACGAGAATTTTGACGCCCAGTTTCCACAAGAGATGGAGGCACCTGGGCTTTGTTCGATGCGAAACTGTACTAGGAATTTAATTTTGCCACGAGATACTATAAGCCAAACAAGTACTAGAGGGATCTTTTACATGCCGCATAATCATACGACATGAGCGCTGTCGATTTTCTGCATTATGGAATTCCACCGACGGGAGCCGGGTTCGAACCCACGCTTTTGGGCGTGAGAGGCCGCCAACTTTAATTAGACAGGGAATAAAATTTAAGAAATAATTTTAAATAACATGCAAATCGAGGTTATCGACGTTTTGAGATAAAGAGGCAGGGTACAGCCAAACCTTCATAAAACTGTAAATATAATGCGAAATTAAGGACTTTTAAAATGATATTTCCTCAAATTTAATGCTACTAAAGTTTTTCCCACTTTCGAATAAAATATCATTTAATACTTAGCTTCCAACCGCATTTAAAGAAAAATTTAAATCTTTCTGTGCCCAACCTCTGTCCGAATTTCCAAACAGATGTTGACATTTGTTGATTATTTATTTGGCAGAAAAATATTATATCATACACTGTAAAAGATAAATGTTGTTTTAACAGTGTAATGCAGTTAACTTTATGGTAATAAACTAAAAATTGCTAATCTTGCAGTAATAAACTGCAAATATTTCTAATTTTACAGTAAAAATGTAAAATTGATAATTTTGGTGTGATAAACTATAAAATTGCTGATGTTACAGCTTATTACTGTGAATTTTACAGTTTTAAAATAAGCCTCTGTTACCACTATTATATTGTAAAAACAACAGCTAATAGCTTTCGCAGAGTGTACATTAAATACTCCGTTTTATATTCACTGAAGTTTCCTCACTAGATGTAAGGCGAAGTGCCATTTCGTATGTATAAATTATTCACTACAGTTGCTTATTACCAAGTTCGCGTAGACTTGTTTTAATTTACCTGAGAGCAGAAGTTAACGAGGAGCATAACCATGCATAAATGACAGACATAGTCCCAAAATTTCTACTTGTCGCGAAATAACTTAATTTTGCGAAACCAAGTGTTTGCATATTTTTATGCCTCACACAATTCTCTTTGGGGGGAATAAATTATGATTAAAATTCGTAAAAACGCATTTATTAATAAATGACGCGTGTTCGTACTGTCCAGTAGGGTGGGGCGAAAAATAAAAAGTTTTTCCGATCAACTTCTAATAGTTGCTAAACGTTGTCTTTGGTGATAGTTAGCTTTTGTGCAAAATTTGAGAAATATCGGTCAATATCTTCAGGGACGCTGCGATCGCAAAGTTTTATCATAGCTTTTATTGGGATTTTACGGTTAAAATATGAAAAACAATGCCGTTAGCTAATCTCATTGCATTTTTTTTACTCATAAGATATATTCATGCATTCAAAGCATATGAAATAACTCATAAAAATTATTTTATATGATATAGTTATATTTCAAGCATTTAAAAAGAAACAAAAACGTGAAAGAAAGTGATTTTTTTTTAAAAATAAATATATCATATAAAATAATGTTTGTGAGTCATTTCGAATGCTTTTAATGCATGAAAACATCTTTTGAGTAAAAAAAAAACGCAAAGAGACTAGCTAAAGGCATTCTTTTTGATATTTTAACCATAAAATCCATAACAAAGCTATGGTTAAACTTTGCGATCGCAGCGCCCCCTGAAAATATGAACCGATTTTTCTCAAATTTTGCACAAAAGCTAACTATCACCAAAGACAACTTTTGGCAACTATTAGAAGTTGATCTGAAAAACTTTTTATTTTTCGCCCCACCCAACTGTCCAGGTTGAGATTAAATGAAATAATGCATTTCGTGTTTCGGGAATTTCAAGGTTTGCAATGTGCCAGTTACTTAATGTAATCATTTTTCAACTTTGGTTGTTAGTAAGACTTCCCAAGTACTTTGTATTTAAAAGTTACCAGGTTGCATTCATTTTAATGTATTTGTTGCGTACTAAAAATGATAAGGTGTTAAATCAGTTCAACAACGAAGCACATAAAGTAACCCTTAATTGCATCTCGCTTCGTTAAATCGGTCATTATTTATTTATTTAAACCCCACTAGTCACCCGGTCATTATTTATTTATTTAAACCCCACTAGTCACCCGGTCATTATTTATTTATTTAAACCCCACTAGTCACCCGGTCATTATTTATTTATTTAAACCCACCAGTCACCACCGTACCTACACTAATGAGGGTTTAACCGGATGTGGTGGCTGGGAGGAAAGAAAAACTAACGAACGACCAAGCGCCCGCTAGGAACCGTACATCATAACTAGATAAATTACATAAAATAATGTACAAATTACATGGAAAAAAAATAATAATAAACAGTAAAAACAATTTTGATATATACAGAAACAGGCAATAATATAACATTTAAAGTTTTTTGGCAGGATATTTGAAGTCTTCTATTTGAATGCTGAGTAAAAACATTATTTTATGAAGATTTTTGCGAGTAGCTGGATGATGTAGAATATGAGCTATATTTTTGGATACAGGAAGGTTGGAATTATATGTGCAGTGCAAAGAGCTAGTTAACGGGCAATTGAATACGTAATGTTCAGGAGTTCCAAGTTGGCTGCAAACACATAATGGGGAGCTTATTATCTTTAATCTGTGTAGATATGAAGGAAATGGACCGTGAGCACTGAGAAAATGTGTTTCCATAGGATGTTCGCATCGTGGTTTTAGCTTGACTTTCGGTAGGATTTCGTCAACTCTCCGACCGGTTTCTGCAGTGTCCCAGATTTCCTGCCAATTTTGAAGAAGATTAGACCAAAGGTGATGTTTGAGGAAAGATTTTGGTAGAGGAATTTTAAATACTAATGAACGTGTTGGGTTCATTGCTGCAGCTTTAGCCAAAAAGTCAGCTCGTTCATTAAATCGGTCATTCGGATATACCGCGCTTTTTCTCTGTGTCTCAGAAAAGTGTAGGTAAATAATAAATATTAGCTGCCAGGCAGCTAGATTAGCTTCCTGCTGAATATTGATGCATAACGCCCCCCCCCCCCTAATTCTTACCTCATTCTGATGTTATATTATTTGATATAATTTAATGTTCATAAGATTTTAAAACACGTGGCTTACTAATGAGTTTCATGTTTGATAGGGTTGAGCCGTTCAAAATTTTCATTATCATTATTATTACTATTTCATAGCAACCACGTTTTGTAGCAATGGATTTCATATTTAATCATTTAGGACAATTCGCTTTAAATTTGAAGATTTTTCTCTATTTGTTCACAATCCCTTTATCCAATCTTATGTCAATTAAAACTTGCGAAGCTTGAAAAATGATGAACCTATCGCTACCTGATTCGACTTTCAGTTCATTGGCGTTCAGAAGAAAGAAGCAGAACATAGATAGAAAGATACTCAATTTTTAATAAAATAAGTATAATAATAATCTTTAAATTAGTTCGAAAAAACTAAAAAATACGCTTTTAGATGCTCTTATAATAAATCAACAATTAATATAGTTTAGCCTTTAGTATTAATAATAGTATTAAATACATTAATTTTATAATTGCAAAGGACGTGAATTTTATCTTTTATTCAGAGTTACATACAAACAACTGAAACACATATAATACATCAACATCTAATATAGTTTAGCCTTTAGTATTAATAATAGTATATATATATATTTTTTTTTATACTGTAGAGAACGTGAATTTTATCTTTTATTCAGAGTTACATACATACATACAAACAAACAAATCCACACGTGAAGCTAATAAAAGAGTATTAAAAAGCAATTTTACCTAAATTTTGGTGCACTTAAATGGTTGAGAACCATATTCTATTAGGAATTCGTTTTACGCGTATTATTCGTTAACTATATTTTAAAATATCGATAAATATTAAGCTGATTTAAAAGCTCTAAACTTAAGAGGACTTTCATACAGTATGAATTTTAATTAAATAAACAACTTGAAGTACAATGATGTAGTGAATATGTTAAATACAGTAGTAAATTTTATTACAATCGGACATATCTGTAAAATATTCATACATAAAGTCATTATTCATCAATATATACAGTCGACGCTCGTTATAACGACCACGCGTTATAAGGACCATCCTAACATAACGACCGGTGAGAAAACCCCCAACTGTATCCCAATATACTCTATGTTCTACCTCTTATAGCGACCACTCGTTATAAAGACCGTTTTCTGTAGGACGGAGACGGTCGTTATATCGAGCGTTGACTGTATTCGTGAAAAAAGTAGAAGGTACACATACAAATAAAACTTTAAAACGAAATGCTGTCCCATACATTATTTCAAACATGAACTAATAGCAAAACTTTTTAGAAAGCTATATATGAATTGCCGTAAACACCAGCAATTAATCAAATGTAATACAGAAGCGCTTCGTCATCCGCATATTTGCGATAAAAACTTGATAACACGATAAGCACACCTAATGATCATAATTAGTCTGTGTTAATGATGATATTGATATCTTTTTGTGGTAAGAGGCATTTTAAGGCAATTTATTATTTTTCTGATTTAAATAACCTTTTTTGAAGCTACGTTTGCGGTAAACTTTTGCCTTTTTTATGAGAAAAAAATAATGCATAACGTGATATCCTAATTACATGCTTATTTATTTCTGATTAGATATAATTAATCGATTCTGTTTTTTCGCTTTAATCCCTGAAAGTTAAATTCTGACATGAGTAATTAAGAAATCTTGTTTACTCATCAATAGTAAAAATCTCTCGGTGAACCGTTGCCAATTATGGACTAATAAATCTTGAAAAAAAAATTTTTTTTAATGTTTTTTTAGAATAAAACACATAGGGAATTTTTTATATTTGTTAAAACTAATTCAAAAATCAAAGATTTAGAATGTTGTGTATGCTGAATATAAAATATTGTAAAATTCCTAAAATTTTGTTCTAATGAGAATAGGCTGTGTGATATTGACTTTTGTTTTAACACGACTCTCTTTTACTCTAAGGATATAAAAATAAAAACAATACGTTCCTAAGAGAAGAACATATCATGAATGTCTTTTTAAAATATTACTAAATTAAAGAAATAAAAGTTACAAGGAAAATATTATTTAACAAAGAATTCAGATTGAAAAAATAAATTTCATTTTAGTCAAACACTCAATTTTTTTTTATTATAAAGCTACAAGTTGTCACATCAAAGGAAAATTCAAAGTAAATATACTGCAGGCGAAATCTTTAAAATACAAGACAATTTTTATTATGATATTTGAAACGTTTCAAAATATAAAAAGGAAAACTAAAAATTATGAAACAAAAACTTTTAGAAACATTGGATTAATATCTGTCTGCATTTCTCGATTAAGAATTTAAGTTTCATTGCTATTTTTCTGTTGTTCGTAAAGCATATTTTAAGCAATTAAAAATGATTGCGAGAATTATTTTAGAATTGTAATCGGGGAAACTAGTTTTGCAAAATCGGTGACAGTATCGAGAATGAAAATTCACTTAGTTTCGAATGAACACTTAGTTCAATTTGCAATAAAGTTGAAGCATACATCGGTAAGTTGAAGCTAATGGAAACGCAAACTGGAGATTTCGCAGATAAGACAGTCATTTTCATCAATATTTACTTCGGGCTAGGTCGGAAATTTCTCCCAAAAGAGAAACTTCGCTTGAAGTGCGTCATATATTCTGTCTTAAATTCTGTTTACAGATTGTGATAAACTTTATAGAAGCCTTAATGGTTATCAATTCTAAACTCCAGATACGTTTAACATTTTAACTTTGTATACTATGACGTATACTTTGTATAATTACAAAGCTCATTCTATAACACAGGAATTCCCAAACTTTTGCAAGTTGTGGCACCATTTTAACGGTTAAAATGTTCTCAAGGCACTCTGATCATGCATCTATGTTACAAATATATATGTTTATCTATTCGTATGTGTGTATTTTTAGTATGTATTTAATTGTGTGTGTTATCCCGAAAGTCCGAAATTCGGTAAATGTCGTGCATAGAGATAGTTTACATCGTGTTTATACCAGGGCTGCGGAGTCAGAGGAAAAATGATCGACTCCGACTCCGACTCCGGGATTTTAAAACTTCCAACTCTGACTCCGACTTTGACTCCCGACTCCAGCTTTTTTTCATTATTCATTTTTTTACCCAAATGTGAAGAGGGAAAAACCCTAAACAAAGGTTAAAATATTAAGTCCATTTTTAAAAGTTTCATTTTTATTCATGGTCGTAGCCAGGACTCACTTTAGGGGGGGGGGTAGTAAGCAGGGGTATCAAAGTTGGAGGTCATGGGAGGTCATTGTGACCTCTCAAAAAGTTCAATTTTCTCCAGAGCAAAAGACAAGTGCCGCTCTTGTCATTTGACTCCGTACAAAACTAATCCTTTTCTTGTTAAATGGCCAGACTTTATTTTAACACATTGCATTTTTGCTGCAAATATTTTTTATTCACTTACATTAGCCCAAACATAGCTATTCGTTTCACAAAGCAGACCCGCCATTTTGAAGCCCTTTTTAATGATCCTAGATGCTTAGGATTTGGATATTGGAGGCTGAAAATTTGTATCTGTTAGTTTCAAAGATATGTTTTCACCTCCATAAAATTTCATCGAAATCGGAGGTGGTCGAAGTCGGAGTCGACACATTTTTCAGCGACTCCGACTCTGACTCCTTTGGTCCAAAATCAGACTCTTCGACTCGGAATCCG